>JAOVYX010001035.1:0-13019 GCA_035668315.1 Drosera spatulata | reverse complement strand
GAAGGGGAGATGGGGGAGAAGGCGGGGACGGAGGTGGTGAGGTATGAGAGGGAGGTTATGCGTGATGCTCCGGCTAATGAGAGCATCGGGTGGCGGGATCCTGGTTGGATTCATTTTGGGGTCATGACGGGGTTGAAGAGCGGGACGAGGTATTATTATAAGGTATTCGATCCGATTTGAATTTCATCTGGGTTGGTGGTGGTGTTGTTTAATAGTTGGGATTATAGATCAGTGTCATAAAATAGGGATTTGAGTTACTGTGTTCATTACAATGGGATGGTCATGTGCTTGTTTGTTGGATTACATCTGATCGTTGTTCTGTTCAAAGGCTTGGAGTTTTCTTTTGATTTGATTCGACTATGTAGATTTTTTTTTTCTTGTTAATGGTTTTGCTGATGGATTTAGATTTGTTATTGTGGGTGAGGATGTGCATAGGTTGCGCTTGAGATTGACGAGATGCTAAATCTCGAGCAGGTGTGGTCATATGCATAGCGCTTCTGAATTGGATTACACGCATCTGTAATTGTGTTTCCTGTTGATTATATTCAGTTGCTTTTTGCTGGTGCACTTGATTAGGTTAAGGAGTCTCCATTTAGGCTTCCAAATCAATCTGGATTTTCTTGTTGGCTGTATGGAATGGAACCTCTTTCGTCTGCTTTATGTTGGGTGATGGCTTTATATCTTGTATAGCTGTCAACGGATGGGGTTATTATTGTTTTCTTGTTTAGGAAATTCAGTTCGTATAGGTACTGGATAGGAATAAGCTCTTTATTCATGAGGCAATCTCCTGCAGACATTTTCTGTGTTATTATTCAATTGTACTTCAACTATCTTTCTCGAGTTTTCTGGGTTCGGCTGCTTTTCAACGAGAACTTTGTGTTCTTGTTGTGATTGGTCGTTCTGTGGCCATTTTGTGATGGCTGAGTAACCATCCCCACTGTAATTTGACCACGCTAGTTTTTTTAATTTTACCTACAATTTGATGAAGATGATGAGTTTCATTTTTCGGTATAGGTAGGGAGTGATGTCGTTGGCTGGAGCAAGACCTACAGCTTTGTCTCAAGGAATGAAGAATCTGATGAGGCGACTGCTTTTCTCTTTGGGGACATGGGAACTGCTACAACTCAACCTTTGTCCGTACTCAGGCAGAAAGCACTTCCACTGTGAAGTGGCTCCTTCGTGACATTGAAGCTCTTGGGGACAAACCTGCTTTCATCTCCCACATCGGGGACATCAGCTACGCGAGAGGTTATGCTTGGTTATGGGACAACTTCTTCAACCAGATTGAACCTATCGCTTCTAAGGTTGCCTATCATGTATGCATCGGTAACCATGAATATGACTGGCCATTGCAACCTTGGAGGCTGGATTGGGCAGCGCCCATCTATGGAAAGGATGGGGGTGGTGAATGTGGGGTGCCTTACAGTCTAAGATTCAAAATGCCTGGAAACTCGTCTGAACCAACAGGGACCTCTTCTCCACCAACTCAAAACCTTTACTACTCGTTTGACATGGGTTCTGTCCATTTTGTTTATTTGTCGACAGAGACCAATTTTCTTCCAGGAAGCAGCCAATATGAATTCCTCAAGCATGATTTGGAATCTGTCGATAGGAAGAAGACCCCTTTTGTGGTTGTGCAAGGACATAGACCGATGTACACCACGAGCTTTGAGTGGAGGGATGCGCCAATGAGGGACAGAATGCTGCAGCACTTGGAACCGTTGCTCGTAAACAACAACGTAACTCTAGCCTTTTGGGGCCATGTTCATAGATACGAAAGATTCTGTCCATTGAATAACTACACCTGCAGAACAATGGGTTGCAGGGGAAGAACCAGGGATACCCGGTTCACGTCGTGATTGGCATGGCAGGGCAAGACTGGCAGCCTATATGGGAACCAAGACCCGAGCACCCCTATATTCCCACAACAAGAAAGGTCCTTGTATCGTGGTGGTGAGTTTGGTTACACTAGACTGGTTGCTGACAAAGAGAAGCTTACACTGTCATATGTTGGAAATCATGATGGCGAGGTCCATGATATGGTTGAGATTTTGGCATCTGGGCAAGTCATAAGTGGTGGTGGTGGTCAGACCGTAGAAACCGAAGTAACAAACGCTGAGTTGAAGGAACTCAGCTTGTCAAGGGAGGAAGTGTCTTGATGCTCACTGCATTCGTGGGATATGTCATCGGTTATGTATCACGGTCGAGGAGAGAAGCTGTTCCTGCAAACAATTGGGCGCCCGTGAAGACCCAGGAAGTGTGAATATTCAGTGGCATGAAACTAGCAAGTTTGAGTGATCTTGAGCAAGCTTCTGTCATGATGTGCCAATCTTAAATCCTTATACAGCAGTGCAAAACAAGATATTCACTCTATCTGGATTCTGGACCAGTGTAAATATCTCAATGTCAAAAGCTGTTCTTTTTTTTTCCTAGGCTTCTTTGGGTTCTCGTGCTATGAAACGAGATCTATGAATTGTATGATGACCTCCGTGTCATGGTAGTCGTATAGGATGAGTTCATGTAGGTGTGGTGCTTTGTAACTGTTAACGATGAATGAGGTTTTGTGAGTACTTATGTTCATACAGCTACCTCCATTTTTTCATTTTCTTTGGTCTCCAATATACATGCAATTGCTGCTCTACTGGCCGACAGACGCATACAACTTCATTAGACGACTAGTTCTCTTGTATGATTTTCCTGGTACTTACACGTCACTCTTAATCTTGAGCCTAACTGAGATGAGTCTAGTAATCTCGACTCGATTAGGGTCGTATCAAATTGAACCCAAACTTAGGCCTAACATTTAATTGAACAAACTGAGCCTAAGTCATATCCGATTCGGTTTAGCTTGGTTCATTTATAACCGTATTTATAACATATGCGTTCCTTAGGACTGAAAACTAACATCATGTTCTCAAAATCTAGATCTAAGGTGTAAAATTAGTATAGGTTGTTAGTTTTACCCAGAGGTAAGCTACCTAGTACTTACCCAATGAGATACACATAGATGACATAATACTGACCGATATCAAGGCGACTTTAATTAGTGCATCACTTCCTTGTATTCCCTTTGTTGGAGTTTAACACTGGGATCATTGCCTGATTAAATTCAGTACATCTGAAACCATATAACCATATGTCGTGTGTTTACATATTCATACGATATGCGTGTTTTCAAACTGGCACCAAGCAAGTTACCCTTAGGCCTCGCCTTAATGCAACAATAGCTTGCTGGGAAAATAAGAAAGGCGATGGGTAGTATTCACATCAAACATAAAAACTTAAATCAACATCAACCAATAGAATACATTGTTTTACCAACGAATTTCAAACCACATAACATCATACAACAACAGGTTAATTCATATAGTTGCCGATTTATATCAAACAACAATGACCCCTGTAACATCAAATCACACACACATACAAGAAAAAAATATGAAATTACAGAAACAAAACAAGATTAAAATCCATATAAAAAAAATCAAGATTAAAATTTCTTCAGCAACCCTTGAGCGATCTTCATGTAATCCCCATACCCGCCGCCGCCGTCGCCGGACTCCTCTTCCTCGTCCTCATAGTCAGCCGCGGCCTGATGTTTGTGCCCAGACGGCCGCGCCGCAGCAGCCTCGGCAGCACCCGGGTGGTGGACCCCACCATGAGAACCCGCCGCAGCCGCTCCGCCGGTGGGGCCGGAAGAGTGGCCATACTTGTGAAGATACGTCTCGGCCTGATCGAAGTACTTGCCGAAGCTCTTCTCCTCGAGATGACCGTACTGTTTGGCGGCGGCGACTAGATCGGCGGCGGCTTCGGCGGCTTTGGCCTTGTCGATCTTGTCGGTCTCGTGGGAGAAGGCGTAGCGTGCTGCTCCCGCCAGGTACTGCGCGCTCGACATGAGATCGGAGGTCGATGGCGGTGGTTGTGCGTGGTGGTGGCTGGATGGGTTGTTGGTGGTGGTGGTGTGGTGAGTGGGGGTTGCAGGGTTGGTGTGGTGGTGGGTGGTTGGCTTGTAATTGTAGTCTTCATAATCGTCTTCCATGGTTGGGCAACAAGGGAGTTTTGGGGTGTCTTGAAGGGATAAGATGATTGATTGATGGTCGTTGTGGACTTGTGGAGATCGGGGATCGTGATTATTGGAGATTGGGTTCCGATTGACTTTTAAAGGGGAGGATATTTCCGCGTCACGCAGTCACATGATTTTTCCAAAATTTATTCCAAAATAAATATAATAATTTGATTTGGAAATTTGTTCAGATAAATTTTAATTTATATCATAAAATGATTAAATATTATTTTTTATAAAATTATCGTAAAATAATAATAATAATAGTTTAAGTTATGCATTTTAATCCTGATTTAATAATGTAGTTTTTTTTACGTCATTAAGACAAATAATGAATCTTCTCAAAATACATGTTAAATAACGCAAAAAGTGAAATATTATATTTATTATCATTACTGTTTCAAGATAATTTTGCGTAAAATAATATTTAATCATTTTGAGATTCGTAACTTAAATAACTTTATCGCTGACCTAAACCAACGTTGCGTTTTTTATGGGACAGAGGGAATATCATTGAGGAGGGCTAATCACCCCGAAATACATATATGTATTTTGCATCACTTTATACGTATGAATATAAGTCTCGTTTTCATATCAAATCATATCTGATCGTTCCGTAACATATATTAGGTTAAAGTACGTAGCTTATATAACCATTGATGTTTCACGATAAATTTATAAAAAATTATTTTTTATCATTGTTATACGTATATTAAATTTTACATCGATATATTTACAAAATCAAAACATTGTTTTTTTCATGAAACGAAAAAAAATAATACACATTTTTTTTTCTTTTTCTTTAATTTTCACAACTGCCCATTTCAATAAAAGTGAAGTGTTAGATATAGACTGAGTTGGATAGGATATGTGTTGTGGGGTTGGGAGGGATACAATTGTTTTTTCATTATGGGTAAGAAGTGGGGGTGATTACTAATTGGTCTCGAATAAATTGTAAACATTGACTTGGCACAATTAGTATTAATATATTTGTTGATTTTGTTTATTTTAATTTTTTTTTTTTGTGAGTGGACAGAAAATGTGAATGGATAGAAAAAAAAAGATAAAAAATATTATATAATAAAAAAATAAAGATATTTTGGATTTTCATATATTAAATAGTTATCATTTAGAAAAATATTATAATTTGTATAAAATATTTATTTTTAGTGATGTATCATAATTTATTTGGGATAAAAAAAATATATCATATTCCTTCCGTCTCATTATTTTTGCATCCTTTTATCATATTGGGATGTCCTAAATTATTTGTATTGCTTCTATTTATGTGATTAAGAAATAAAAAAAATGAAGAAAAATTTATACGAAAGAGAATTAGAATTGAAAAACAACGAGATGATTCTAAATAATATAAAATTATATGGGACTAAGGGAATGTGTTTTTTTTAGGGTATTTAGATTACTGCTCAATCTAAATGCAAAGCCAAAACTTGAAAAGAATGACAACATCCTGAAGGGTGTCTTCACCATGACGACACTATTACTATAAACACAATCATTCACGGTGTACATAGCCTTACGCTTGGACTGATATATACCCCGCAAAAGTTCCTCCCAAGTTAAATCTCCAATCAACTGAGAAATCGCACTCATACATACATAAGTGAAATCGAGGGGAAGCTCGATGCAGCAAGGTTGCATTGCCAGAGGAGTGATACCTGAGAACACAAGCGGCGTTTCGTATAGGTTTATATTCATATTATAAGCTTCGATGTGATTCATGCGGGCGAAGAAAAGCCTTTTGTGTTCTCAGGTCACCCCTTTGGAACACCTCTGTTCTCATTTCTCATATATTCTCTTTGCTGCGACTGCTACATCTTTCAACCTCACATTGGTATAATAGTTCTTTATTTTTCACTCTCCTTGAACACTATATTTCACATTGGTCAATTAAGAGTGTGATTATCACATATCTTGATACCTTGTCATGGCCGATTAACATTTAATTTAATTCATAGTGGAGTGTATGTGGGCATGCTGACTGTTGCAAAGAAAACAATATTGCTCGTTTTAGATACCAATATCAACAGAGAACATGCTGAGTTCGTCGCTGACTCGCTCAAATTCCGTTTCCTTCATGTTAATCCAACAAAGCAAGGATTGATTCTTACTAGCAACTTTGGAATCATTAGCTTTCCGTCTAGCTGTTCTGTCTGCATCCATTCTGAGGCACGCCGGCTGCGGTATGGGAAGCTGTTGAAATTGTGCTGGTGTTTAAAGTTTGATCAGCAGAATTACCTATGTTTTTGCTTAACTGTGCTTTCTTGCAATCAGCTGTTGCCTAACCGTGAAAGTGGATACAAAGTTGAGGCCGATGCTGTGTTGCATTGATGAATCAACTGTTACCTATCTTCGCATGTTGCTTATCCCATTTTCCCTTTAACCATGATCTTCTTAAGTCATCTGTTTTATCAGCATCTTAAGTAACTAATCCAAGTATAAAATTCAAATACATAAAATAATTATGATTCTAACATAGCACCTACTTGGTGATGAATAATTTTAGTTGTAACCATAGCACATACTCGGTGATGTACATCCTAGATATAGTACTTCAGATGACAAACTTATACCCAAGTCTGCATTCCGCCCCTTTCGATGCATGAATTGTTGGAAATTGGTCACTTTGACCATGAATTTGAGCAAATTTTAATCATCAAATTAAAACAAAGTTAGATTCGTTGGAATCTATGTTTTGAATAGATTAATATAGAATGTTTACTTTCTTGTAATCAACATAGAATGAATGAAAATTAATGTCTAAAATTTATTGCTCAAAGTGGTTAGTTGGTTAAGTTCGAAGGATGTAACTTAATATATCTATATATATATATATCTATATATATATATATATATATATATGTATACTAATGCAAGGGTGTGACACTTAGGCCAAAGGGTGTGACTTAATAGTAGATGCTTCTACTGGTATGTTGTACTTCTTTGTCAACGGTTTAAGGCCTTCTACTCCTACTGATGCTGTGCGCCGGGATGATATCATTTTCTATGCCACTTCTGAAGGGAACATTTAAGAGACTGGGCATCATAATAGCGATCTTTGACAGTCCTTCTCATTGTGTCCTTACATCATTCTATCGTCCCGTGAGATGGGTAAAAATTCACATCAATATATATGTATAGTTAAAATATTGTAATTCACATCGATATGAGTGTACAATTAAAGTATTGTATCTTACATGTGATAGAGGGAGTATATTTTTTTTTTTGCTCCCCTGCCATTTCATCTTCCAATTTCCTCATCTGAGTTACAACCTGTTCTTGCTCTTTCTTTGTTGTCATCTATGTCTCTATGTGTATGTATGAAGTCTTCCTTTCAGCTTCAACACGCTGTCTGTAACTTTTTGGACTTCACTAGACTGCTTCTATTTCAGCCATCGAATTGATTTGGTTGGATAACCTTGGCATTTGTAGTGACAACAGTAACACTTATGACACAATTTTAGAACTCTGCTCAAATAATACTAGTAGCTTCTCAACTGCTTTAGTTTCTTCAGCTTCAGCTTCAGCTTCAGCTTAGCTTGATTTTCAGTCTTAATACTCTTATAAGCAACATCCTTCTTAACTTCGTCTGTGTCAGCCTTGTACTTCAGCTTCAGCTTGTTGTGTTCCATTATTGCTTCTCATGTTCAGCATTCAACTGCACTGATCAACTTGAGCCCATGGTTCCTTTTCGGGTATTATCTGTGAGATCTATAAATATCCATGAATCACAAAAAACTGTGTAATCTCTGCAATATTTAATATCCAACCTTCAATCTCATGAATAACAGAAAAATGATTCAACACTGAATCAACTCCTCTTCTCTTCTCGAACGAAAAGGACTATCATGAAACCTTTTTGAAGATGCTCAGTAATGCAGATAACACTGATTTGGGGATAATAAATGCACACCACCAAAACACTTGAATTGCAGGTTTTGCATTCAATGAGAAAAGGAGAGTGGATTGATAAGTGAGAGAAGTAGTTGTGTGATGTGAGATATTTTGTCAACTTTTTAGGTGAGGGTACTAAGGACTTTTTGTATTTTCTGTTTGGCTCTTAACACCACCAAACGACTGGGAAAGTATAGGGGTGAAATGCCTGATTGGGCAGTTAAGTGCAAAAGGGAAAAATACATATGGATAAAATATATTTTTCTCAATGAATAAAACGCATGAAAATATATATCGAATATTATTTTGTTCATGTCATTTATTTTATAACAATGGACACTTGTCGATGTAAATTTGATTCAAGTTGTGGAATGATCAAATTTGAATCGATAACATAATTTTACTAAATAGTTATAACGAAAAACAAAAATTTTCAAATTACATATATATTAAGTTCATTAATTTATTAATATCTATCAATATGTGTAAATCTGTCAAGTTTCTTAGTTCTTCTGTTTTTAGTTCGTCGATTAGCATGATTATAGTATCTCATTTTATTTGATTCGTTTAGATAACACTTCATGTATGTGTTGTACTGTACCTTATGCTCAATAATACAATAGAAGCTAAGAAATACCATAAGTATTAGATATACAATTTTGAGTTTGTTATCATCAGTTCGAATTATTGATAGAATTGATTTCTTAATATGATATCAGGACAAATCGTGATATGAGGTCATAAGTTCGATTCCTGATGGACCTTATGAAACATTTAGTGGGCTGAATTGCTGTATTTGTCCATGCTTCATGTCCTTATAGATTTTCATGGATTGTTGATAGAACTTTTTTCTCGATAGTGTGGAATAGTATACCATGTCATATTGTTATAAAATAGATTTACAGAGGTTGTATAATATTTGAAATGTTATCCTGATTGTTGAATTGAACCAAAGAAATATACTACTACCTCCGTCTGATAATTAGTGCAACGTTTATTTCTTCATGTACTATTTATCACGTAATTTGAGAAGTTTCTTTATTTATCTAAACAACACGACTTAAATTTTCTATTGGCCCACGGATATAGTACGTAACGTTCATTATTATTAATATTTCACGATATTTTCTCAAAAATTAACATTTAATCATCCCGCAGCATCGATCAAATATTTTATCGTCATATGGGCCTGATCAAAATATTATAATCTTTTTATGATGAAGAGAGCAATAGTAAATGATTTAAATTATACGTCAAATTAAGAGAAAATTCCCGAATCAAGTTTTTCTTACACTTTACTCCCTATTGTACAAATTATAATATAGGAAAAATAAATTGCAGTATATATACATATGACATGTAGTACACACTAATCAAAATATAATATACGAGGGAGTAAAACTATAACATCCCGAGCTCCGCTGATAGAACATATGACGGCATGCCGTCACGAACCCGATTCATGATAAGGCCAACTAAACCAAACGGGTCTAGAGGTATCAAGAGTCGAGGAAAATACCTGTGATGTTTCAGTTCAGCGTGCTCAGTTATTACAAAATATTTTTCATCAGTACTGCGGAAACTATATATTTAATTACATAGTTTGACGACATGATTAGTACATGACATTTATTACATATCCAAAATTACTACAGGTTTCATCACAATATCTCCCAAAATGCATAAGGCGACTAACGTCTTCACTGATCGTCTGGTATCTCACCTATAAATGAAATACATAACCCGTGAGTATAAAACTCAGTAACATAGAGTATATGCCTCACATTTGTAGGTACTTCCTCGACTTTGGTGAATCAATGAGTACCAGTAAAACATTTATATTTTTTAGAAAAATAGATATGTCATATAACGTGGGAGTATTTGTATGATTTCACGTTTCTTATGCTTCAATTTTTTTTTTTAGCATGGGCCCATGACTTGAGAGTTTTCAACAGACAGACTCTGAATTCAAGACTCGTCAATCCTCGATCGGGGTACAAAAATCCGTTGATTCGATGCGTACTTGTCAAGATTGTACGTCGCCTTACACTTTAATGGATAAAGTGCGTTTCCAACGGGTTATACTTGCCCCTCATAGGGATATATTTAGGCCTCCCTGCAGAGAATAACCAGTGGTCGAGTCACGTTCGACGTTGAAACCGCTGCATGTATGCTAAGAGGATGGGGGCTCTCCAATGCTCCCTAACTAATTCAATTAACCCGTGACGATGACTCAAGAAGATTGGCTAGGTTTGAGTCCTGATGACATTTATTTGACATTCGATAAAGATTTTCAAAAAGGGACATCACGTTCGACGTTCTTCGTAATAGTTTCAGTAGATGAGATCACGACAGAATGTGGTACAGCCTCCAACACATCTTCAGAAGAGTACGACAGATGACTTGACAGTTCATGCACCATTTACAGTGTTTAACCTTTATATTTGATTTGATGTTCATCGTTGGTTTGCATTTTATTTATTTGTATGTCTCGCAATGTAAATCCCAAACTCGTTTCAATACTTTCTTAGGCATGCGTTATGATGATTTCATTTATCGTTGTTCATACATACGTACTTAATATCCATTTTTATACGCAAAGTTCACGTATCACATATACACGTTTAGGTTAATCCTTCACGACGAATGTGCGTTACGCTCTCCAAGGACGAGGGTCTCGCAAGAGTGTGAGGGTAGCGTCCTCGTTAGAAAAAAAAAATAGATGTTGTTTGACGCACCGGGGCGTTCTATTTTCATAACAGAACCCCGTCGTAGACGCGACCTGGTCTAGTCGCGGGTGCGACAGCTTAAATTTCAGAAATTGGAGAATTTTGCTGGGTCGCGGGCGCCACCATGTCCGTCACGGGCGTGACCAGGTTTGTCGTGGGCGCGACAGTGCTTGTTCGTCAGAAAGACTGATATTTCATCGAACACCTACGAAAATCCTCCATGCATCAATTCTACGATATATAACACGCTATATCTGATTCTATTTCAGCACAAACAAGATCCCAGAGGTGTACAAACAACGTTAAATTCATGAATGAAGATAAGACGTGATGTCAGATTCGGCTACCTCAAGCGTTTGTTTTCTTCGATGCGAGTCCCGTTGCTGCTGTCCCCGACGTCCCCGACGTCCGTCGTTACGTTCAGTGCTGTCGCTATTCATGGGGGTGATGATGGTGGTTATGGCGGTGTGTTGGTGATCAAGGTGATGAAGATGGTTGATGATGATGGCGTGAGTATAGGGAGAAAAACATAGAGGGAGAATGAGAAATGGAGGGGTGAAGTGATCAGATGAGGGAGTAATGTAGGGGAGAAGATTTGGTGAGGTGATGCAGCGGGATTTCTGGGCGAGGTGGTTGGGCGTGCTCGTGATCGGTGACCGGCGTGATTTGGTGCAGGAAGAAAGCTGGGTGGGAGGGAGTTTGAATGTTCCAAACTCGCTCCCTCGTTTGATTTTTATCGGTTTATTTTTATCCATGTTATGTTTTATTCTTGTATCAAAAAATATGTCCGCAAATAGACAAAATTGTTTCTAATTTAGTGACATTTTGTTTCATTATGAATTTCGAATATTTTCGGGATCGTATTTTATTAGCTCAAATACAAATATTATAACATTATAATGTTACGTTATAATATTATACGTACGTTGTATTTAATACATACATTTGTTAAGCACTAACGTTACGCCGTTACAACGCTATGTTTAACGTTACGTATTCGTTTTATTATTCATACGTTTAAATAGCATTTTATTTTATAATATGTTTAATATCAAAATTTCGGGATATTACAAAAACGTAAATGAAACTTAAATAGAAAGTAAAAAATAAGTTCGGACAAAATATCCAATGTAAGTTTTCCTTACGTTTTGATACTCAATCCGATTTTGCAAACAGAACCTTTATTTGTAGTTCACATATCTTTTATTTACAATTTACAGATCGCTCATTTACGGTTCATAAATCAAAATGAATAAAATATAAAAAAAATTTGCATTGGTTATTTCTAATAAATTCACCCTACAAAAAAAGCATATTTAAACACAGTATTTTATTACAGGTTTAATTACAAAGATGGAATATGAAGGGCGGTGCTAATCACCCCGAACCCCACCCCTCATTGGGCCCCGTCCCCCTCTTTTTTTTCTTTTTTTTTTTTTCAATTTCCCAATTTGTCCTTTTTTCAAAATAATATTTAAAATTATTTATAATTTTTAATATATATATATATATATATATATCAAATATTATAAATAAATATATATTTAAACTCTAAATATTAATATCTACAAAATAAGACCAATATTGAATATAAAAAAATTTATTTCAAAAAAAAATTTCTTCATCATATAATAATTACAACATATATGTATGTTATAATTATCAATAATTCTTAATCGTATCCTCGATAACAGTTTCAACTTCATCTTTATCAGATTATAATATTGTCAACCTTTTCAGATTGTGATTTTATTAATTTTTTTAGATAACTAATTTTATCAACTTTTTTCACATTCGATGCAAATGTTTCAGTTTATTTTACTCATTTGTCATTGAGGCCCCCTTCAATTGAAACCCAAGAACGTCGTGAAATAACTATTGACTATGTCAAAAATCACTTTATTCAATTATTTTTACATCCTCATTATCCTATAACTCTAATCCCGAAATGATGGTGGAAAAACGCATCCAATGAAGTTCGAGGATGGACCGATAGTTATACAATTCGTCTTCAACTGTGGAATGAAATGATGAATATCAATCCATGTGATAGACAATATTTTGGATGAACGATTGAATAGGATAAAGTTTATATGTATTTAATTATTATTAATATATATTTTTTATAATGCAATGAATTTTTTTTATATTCAATATTGGTTTATTTTATAGATATTGATGTGTAGAGTTCAAATATATATTTATTTTTAATATTTGATATTTATATTAAAAATTATAAATGATTTTAAATATTATAAAAAAAATAAATTAAGAAATTGGAAAAAAAAGAAAAAAAGAAAAAAGAATGGACC
>JAOVYX010001034.1:0-13020 GCA_035668315.1 Drosera spatulata | reverse complement strand
CGAAAAGTCTTTTGTGTCACTCTACTGTAAGTAGTGAAATGACTCTATTACTCAGTAGGGTTATTGCTCTACTGAGTATTAGCCAAGGTTGCTTTTTCCTGAGTGAAACTTGTTCTTATAATTTTATCCTAGTTTTTCTAAGCCAGAACCATCAATAACAATATGAGTGCAAGAATTGTAAAGACACAAAATTTGTAGTGGTTCTGATAATAGAGTTTAATTGAACTTTAAAACAGAAGTCCACTCTTCTCTTAGAAGTCAGTGTAACCAAGTAGGAGGTATTTCACTATGCTTTGAGGTTTTGGTTAACCCTTAACCTTCTTACGGAGTACACAAATGGCACAGTCTACACACTGAACACCTTTCTTGAAGTGATTTCCTAGAGCTCTCCTGATTTTCTTTACTATCTCAAAGTGTTTTGTAGCCTCTGAGAATAGTTCGATGCAGCACTTGTTCAGCTAGCTTAATTTTCTTGTATCACAGCAAGGTTAGCACTTGTGTATTTTTCGGTCAGAATCAACTACTGAAACTCTGCTGCCATCCTCTTTTTATAGACAAGGCCTTTTCACTAGTCGTTGTCTCTTTTGTACTTCGAAATAATACCAGCCATAGATTTCCATCGAGAAGTGTCCAAAGCCAACTTCCAACACTCCTAAAAACAACCTGAGATTAATCTAGCATACTAAGCTCAACTGTTGCACTCTGTTGTTCTCCTTGACAGAAGAACAATTAGCCTTCAGTAATGAAACTTCTGTTCTGATCACATGACTTGATCAATTTTATTCAATCTGAAACCTACCTTGCTGCCTTATTATACCCTTCTGTCCTAATGTTCCTAACCAGTTTGATGTGTGTGTAAACATGCATCATTTTCTTAGTCAATATTGTTTGTTTGTGACACTTTTATCTTTTGTTTGACTCATTTTTGTTCTTTTTTTTTTTTTCGTTTAGAGCATCGATGCTGTCGAATTTCAATTTTTCATTTGTGAAGAGTTTGAAGCATTTTTGAATGGTGAGCTGTTTTGATGCTTCTATAGATATTGTCTCAAGTTGTATAGATGATTATAATCAATTTAGAGCATGTTCAAGCATATTAGGGGCTAAAACGATTAAGGATGTTGAAGTGGAGTTAAGCACGACCGTGTGAAAAGGATTCCTATACCTTTCTGGGCATGTACCTGAGAAGCACGGGTCATGCGGCTTCAGCATGGTCGTGCGTTGTGTCCGATCTACCAATCCTTATCTTATCTGAAATCAAATATTTTATGGAATTAGGTATTTTTATCTTTCCCTATAACTAGCCACGACCCTTGAGAGAAAATATCATTAATTTACATCAGTTTCCAGAGAGAGAAGAGAGTCGCAGGCTCCGTTTGAAATTCTCTTTTCCCTTCGATCGTCGAGAAGTCTACCAAGGACAATACTGATCTACGCATCACCATACTTCATTCAACGAGGAGATCGCCGATTGGTCTAGGATTTTATCTCTTTGTCTTTTCGTTGTATCTCGTAATGATTCGCATTGATCATTTTATATATTTTTTGTTGTGCTTTAGACGATTATAGTGTGGTTTTCTAGTATGGCTTAGTAATTGGATCTTGTTCATGGATTTTATGAGACGCGTTTTATAACCTTAATAGTTTTATTGTTCATAATTTATGGTGTCATGTTCATATGATGATATATCTCCAATTACCGATTTTATGTCATTGGATTGGCCCTCTAGTTACATAGATGACGTATGTATGCAATTAATCATTCTAGTTCGATTAATGTTGAGTATCAAAATCATAGGTTAAATCACTCTTGTTTGATTAATCTATGAGCATATGAACATGAGTATGTTATGACGCTAATCTTTGTTAGGTCATTAGCATAAGGTGTTAATCAATATTCATAATGCGATATTTTTAAGCTATGTTATATTCTTATTTTGACATAGAATAAGTATGTTAGTATAGTTATAGCATGCATTATGGTAACGAATAACTTAAATTGAGCACAACTTATTCATGTCATAAGTGATAACACCTACTATAAATAGAACGTAAAATGAAAATGTTAGTCCATGATCAAAATCCATGACGAGTGACAATTACGTATGCCATACACTTTTATCAACTTGGTAGAACTTTCTCAAGAACAACAAATTAGAACTGACTTTTAGTTAGACTTTTATCTTATATTTTAGTTTCATTTTTCTCAACCACAACTCCCCAATTTTTAGAAAATTGAATAGATCACCAATTTAATTCACGAAATCAGTAATAGGCCATTCTCTATGGGATTGCCTCGTACTCATCACTATTATATTTTTGTGGCATCATATTTAGTGAAGTATTGCGATTATATTTCAATTCTTGTGCCTACGATAGCACTGAACAAATTTTGGTGTCGTTGCCGGGAAACGGTGTGAATTATTTTATTGTCTACTGATTTTCTTCTTTTTATTTATCACGACTTAATTGTCTTGCATGCGACTGAAGAACAAACAAAAAACAGAAGACAAAGTTCAAGATCTTGTTCGTGAGTTCGAAGAAAGAAGATTTGAGTATCCAAGCCAACCAAGAGTATGAGGTGAAGCATCACCTTCATTAGAGGCTTCGAATCGTCAAATTGGTAAGACCTTTTTAGTTTTTGATACGGCTACTAATGCTCAGAATGCTGCTCATAATGCGCAAAATGCATAAAATGCTCAAAATCCTCAAGTTAATAACCGTACACTTAGACAGTTAGCTACGTATGGTGACAGTAATGACCCAACCACTGTGTATTTTGTTTCCTGATGTGCAAGAAAATTTTAAACTCAAATCTATATTTTTGTAAAAATTATCAAATTTTCATGGTTTGCCTTGTGAGGATCCTCATAAGCATTTGAATGAATTTTGGGTAGTTTGTGCTAATATAAAACTAGATGCGATAACAGATGAAGTCATTAAGTTTAAAGCCTTTTCGTTTAGTGTCCAAGATGTGACTAAAAATTGGCTTTATGACTTACTTGAGGGAACTATTAATATATGAGGTAAAATGAAATCTCTATTCCTAGATCAATATATTCCAACTTCTCGCATCACAACTGTTCAAAAACAAATATTTTCCTTAAGATAGAAGAAGGGGTTATTGTTACATGAATATGGGGAACGTTTCTAACGTCTAGTCTCAAGTTGTCTCAATAATCAACTTTCTGAAAACCTTCTAATCAGATATGTGTCCGAACCTCTTTAATAATGAACAAACCAATGCCATGAGTAATTTTTCTGGGCCTTCAAGGCAAGGAAATTCCCAAAATATGACTTACAATGAGTGGTGGCACAATCATCCAAATTTTAGGTGGAGGAATGACAATCAAAACTTTCAGTCTGTCAGTTTCAATAATCCTCCACCTGGATTTGTTCAGCCAAAATATCAGAATCAAGTTCCTCAAAACTCTAATGAACCATCTTAAGAGGAATTGACTAAAGCTATGTGTACAAGCTCAACAAGCTTCCAAAAAGAAGTTTGCTTGATGCTTGATGTCGCAGGCACGTCAAATTAGAATTTATATACACTCATATACACTCTAAAAATATTAAAATTAATACAATAGTGGAAGTAAGGGTCGAACCATAGGGACGATCGTAATATTGTTTATTATTTTTGTAGTCACGTTTAAGAAATATTAAAATTATGAAATCTAAGATTGAGGGATTTTGTATATTAAATGAATTAAATCCTAATTAAAGTAACGAAATTGCTATGGAAATTGAATTATGTTGTAAACTATTGGAAACCAACGTAGGAAACTTTCATAACTCCATCTTAGCTTAGGGATTAGTAATTGGTCGATTGTAGTTCAGATTCATTACTGATTGGTTTGATTGTAATATAAGGATCTCTTATATTACGTTCACTAGAATGTTGATTAATAAAAGAGAATGTGTAATCAACCTAACCAAACTAACCTAACATACCAAAAGAGAATGTATATGCCAGACTAATAAAGTTGAATCAAATAAGGAACAAACCAAACATGAATCAATAGAAAAAAGATGTTTTTTAGCAATTCACATGCAAAAAGTTCCAATCATGTAATGATCAAAAGAGAATGTATCAAAACTTGATTAGTTGCCACTAATCTGACCAAAAGAGAATGTATCAATAGATAGATCAGCCTATAACAACATCTAAGTGACTAAGTTAAATGTAATCATAGAGCTAATCGTGGTATAATCAATGTATAAAGTCATCTAAATAGTCATTCTAGGTGAAATCATGCATCAACTACGATAAAGATCCAACCTTTAGCATCAATCATGTATAAAACAAATCTGGTTTTGTTAGTTTAGATAGATAATCTCATAATCCCATCACATAGACTTCATTATTAGGTTAGATAGATAATCTCATAATCCCATCACATAGACTTCATTATTAGGTTTCCTACTAATAGATCTTCTCACACATAGCAAAGATAATCATTACAATCACCAATAAACATGCAAACATCATCATCAAACTAAAAGAGAACAGAGAAAACGTGATACTTGCTATAAATAGACAATCGTCAATGGTTACAACTCAAATTCGAAGTAGTCCAAGCATACACACCATGATCCAATCTCGAAAATGGAAAAAGAAAAGATGAAAGATGAAAAAGTGATCTAATCTAAAGAGTCCCACCATCAAAGACGGCCGAAAATCTATTCTAGAACGAATACAAAACGTGGTGTTTATAGAAAAACTAATAACCCTAATAAAAAGAGAGAAAATCTAGTCATGAAAATCTCGAAAAATCTTGTAAAATAACATCTATCACAGGCGTGACAATCGTGGTCTTCAAAAACTAAGTGTAAGCACTGTCACGGGCATGACAGATTCTGTCACGGGCATGATAGAGTCTGTCACGGGCTTGACAGACCCTGAAATGGCCAAAAACAACATTTTTTCGCTCCGAACCCCATCATGATCAATGGTATACATTATGCAGCCCTTATATCATCACAAAACAATTTAAATGACATCATTTTCACCTCCAAAATGGCCTCGAATCAACATCTATGTGTCGATTAACTTTCATGGATCATCCATGCTCAAAATAGCCTTGAAGCGTCGGTTTAACTTCAATAGAGCTCCAAACATCAATGTCATCATGTGATGCACGTGAGCATCATAAAAAATCATCGAAATCATCTTCAAGGATCACCAAATCATCGCACTTCATCTCAATCATCTTCAAGCCTTTTCCGCCCTTTTGCGTAAATCACCAAAAGCCGCTTCTCTCGGTCAAATCTAAAATTAAAAACACAAAAACTATAGTATCCAAGCTCCAAAACATAAACTAAATTAAATACACAAAATAAAAGACTCAAATACAAAAAACAAAAGATTTAACATAAATAAAACGTGAGTGCTTTTACACTCATCATCGCTCAAGCGAGCCAACTTGCCCAAGAAACGGAAAAGAGTTGAAAGAGAAAAATCAAAACAAATTGAGCTTGAACTTGAAGTGAATCCAATCATTGATTCCGACACCAACAAAAATGATTCAAGAGACTCTGAAAAATTAAAAAAAAAACTGAAGTTATTGTCAACAACATGAGTCCTCCATTTCCTAGCCATTTGGCTAATGATGCGTGCTGTCTCAGGTACGTCAAATTAGAATTTTTATGCGCTCACTTACACTTTAAAAATATTTAAAATAATATAGTAGTGGAAGTTAGGGTCGAACCCATAGGAACGGTCGTAATATTATTTGTTTTGAAAACTATAAAGAACTATTATAAATATGAAAACTAAGATTTGGGGGGTTTTGTTTTTACTAATGAAACCAATTAAATGACTGAATACAAACTAAAATAATCTAAACTTATGGAAGAAATGGATTGAGGTGTTTTCTTCTGTGACAAAAAGGTACGAAGGTCGACTAATTACGTTCGAACTTTTTAGGATCAATCATGGATGAATACCATATAAATTTGTTATTTAGATAGGTTTGGTCGTGATACCTTTGGGCATAAAGTATCACATTCGCTGGATTGTTAATTACCAATGAGTTTGTATAATTAACCTAATCTATCCATCCCTAACATACCGATAAGCTCGTATATGCTATACATAAATAAATTGAATCAAAGCAAGAGAATAAACCAAACACGAACATTAATAGCAATGAGCTTAAACTATCATGTTCACATGCAATTAATCATAAAGTCATGACAATGAGTTTAAATCATGAATTGTTATTTGTTACCAATATAATCAGTTAGCACGATTAATAGCTAGGTTATGTCATCAATAGGTGATCAAACTATTTGATTTCATTACATATTAGATTTCATGCATCAATCTTAACATACGAAACTGGTTTTCATGATTTATCACATCTCATGATCCGTATTAGCTAGAATTTCATTAATCTATCTCTACTATATAATCACTCACGCATTATATCAATCATCATCACATACATCATCATTACACGCATCATCACAACCATAACTATAAATAAACAGAGAAAGAAGGATAATACAACGTTGAAGAACGAAGATACGACGACGAATTGAAGAGATCCAAACCATTACACCAAGATCCGATCACCAAAAGCATAGAAAAACAATGATCTAAACTAGGGTTTTGAGAGGACAAAGGAGGCCAAAAGGCCCTGGAAAACGACTCTATTCTCCCTAGAAAAGAAGAAAATACAAAGGTATTTATAGAAAACCCGAAAACAATTCGAAATTTTAACGAAATAAGCTGAATCTGGACACTAGACCTGTGTAATTACCGTTGCAAGGCACCTATAACGGTCGTTACATTGCTTGACTGATCAAATCTTCGAGGTTTATGACTATAATGGTCATTATAGGGAGTGTAACGGTCGTTACAATCTAGGAAATCACCAAAAACTTCATTTTTTTTTTTTTTTTGCTTCGAACTCCATCCTAATCAATGGTATACCTTATGTAGCCCTTATATCATCATAAAACACTTCAAATGACATCATTTGCACCCTCCAAATGGCCTCGAATCATCATTGAGGCATCGTCTAACTTTCATGGATCATCCTAGCTCAAATTAGCCTCAAACGCATCGTTTTAGCTCTAAAATAGCTCCAAACAACTTTGAACATTAAGACTATCATCCTATGCATGTGACTATCACCAGATATCATCAAAATCAACATGAACGATCGTCAAATCATCACATTTCATCACGATCATCTTCATGCATTTTCATCCATTTTTCACGAATTGCCAAAAGTTTCTCTTCTCGATTAAATCTACAATGAAAACATGCAAATAGCACCATCCACGGCCAAAAACATAAAATAAACTGAAAACATGAAATAAAGAACTCAAATACGATAAAACAATAGGCTTACATAAATAAAATAGGTGTGTTTACGCACACTTCAAATTCTCCCAGGCTAAACCTTTGCTTGTCCCTAAGCAAAGCTAAGAACAAAACAAAGAGTCAACTTGAAAATTGAAGAATAAATGAAATATGAAAACTTCCACAGCTCGAGCATTAGCATAATGAGAATGCCAAAAATCAGTTACACTAAGCATATATCAAAGGAACATCCACAAAGTCGCCCATCGTCCCTATTCACACTACATAAATTACTTGTCAAATCATCCCCCTCATGATCCTTCACACCAAGCAGATATTCCAAGGATGTAGCAAGATAAAACATTTTCAAAATTCATTTTCAAATTTCATTATTCCACCCTTTTACTTCCTTACGATCAAAAATACGTCCGACATGGGTCATTTCCAATGCCACCAAGGTCTCAAAAGAGGTCTACATTTCCTAATGGATATTTATCTTTTCATTTTGTTTTTTTTTTCCCAATTTCATCTTATTGAATACCACGGGCCTCCCTTTAATCCATAGATAGTAATTTGGATTATCGAGATTCGGGACATGATATTTTTCAAGCTTTTTCCTTGTTTTGAATTTTTATAATCTTTCTCTTTTTCCTTCTCTTCTTGTTTCTGTTCTTTTTCATTGATGAGTAGGTCTAGAACATTTTTCAGTAACCAAAATTAGCATAAGGATCACCATCGAAGACGGCGTTTTATAAATAAAAGTTTTTTTTTTCAAAAACTAACACCATGTCTCCCTATAATCGATGGATAAGTGAGAAGATGACGTAAAAGAGGAACATGAAGGTTTTTTTATTCCTCTTTTTAAGAAATGTCTATTTACTGTTCAAGTCGTTGCTAAAGCGCTATCTACACATGAAAGAGTCATATCAAAGGAAAGTAATAGAATGATGTTAGCAAGGACTTATGACTTTCTTAGAAATGATATTCAAACTACATATACTAGTGTAACAATCATCAAGCCATAAAATCATTATATTACATTGTTCAAGCCATGAATTTGAAAACAAAACACAAAAACTCTTTCTTTTTTTTTATTTTTTCAATTCTTATTTTTTCAATTTGTTTGGTTTTGTTTCTTTCTTTCTTTTTTCTTGTAAAAATTTTTATGACAAATTACTCAAAATAAAAGAAAAGACCCTACTCGCCCATCCACCCCCCAAGCCAAAACTCAACATTGTCCTCAAAGTTTAAGAATAGAAAGTGAAATACAATAAGGACAAACAAATAAAATAGAAACTCACTTGGTAGAGGTGAATTCTCTCCGATACCTGCTGATTCCTTCAAAATACACTAATCTTGCTCCTTATGCTCAATATGTTAATGCACTATGACTCATGAGTTCAATCCTGCACACATTCTTACAAAACACATCAAAGCATCGAATGGAAAATAACATGTAACAAATTAAAACACCATTGCACACTCATTCTATCAATTTTCATAGGAAGGATTTAGCGTTTTGATGTATTAAATCAAGAGGATATATGATTAGATAGAATGATATGAAAAACAGGACGAATCAGGACGAAAAATGACATAAATAAATCAGGACGATTGTTACAAGAGTCGTAATGGTCGTTACAGTCCAGAAAATAAGAATTTAAACTCCTCAAATCACCGTAACGATCCGTAATGCATAAAACGCTTTTTAAACAATTAAAATGTATCATTTATGAACCGTTCAAAGAGTTTCCGAAGATATAACACGCCTGATCAATTTATTAAAAATGAAATAAACTCTTAAGTTAAAACCAATTTAACTTATTGCACCTAAACAAAACTAAAGAGTTGGGTTGTCTTCCTAGAAGCGCTTGATTTAGAGGCTGCAGCCCAACTCTTTAAGGTTATTTGAAATACTACGGAAGCCAAGATAACAGCCAAGATAACAGCCAAAATATCAATCTTACGTTTAATATTTTTCAAAAATCTTAATTTCTAAAAATGATTAATCAAGCATGCCCAAATAAGATTTCTAAGATATTTGGATATATAAGAAAATAAAATAAAACATGACATATCAAAATCTTCCTTACGATCATGAAAAACATCTAAAGTAAGAAGATTTTTAGAAAATGAAATATTTTTGAATGAGATTGATCAATTTCGAATTCATTAATATGGGAACATCCAAAACAAACAACGGCTATTTCTTCTCAACATTAGGCATTTCTCACTTAGAATCATGTTGCTCAACTTCATCATACGAATACAAATGCTTTTCCAACTCAACAAAATCATCAATTTTATTATATTGACCATCAAAATACGTTTCATCAATATACATTTTCAATTTTACATCATCAAATTCATTATAGTCAAGTTCAAAATCTTTTTCCTTCACTTCATCAAATTCTAGCACTAAAATTTCTTCTTTCAACTCATCTTGTGTCTCATTTCGTCGTAAACTCTCTACTTCCAATGTTTCTTCATCAGTTTCATTTATCATTAGATTTTGTTGCATTTATGATTTATCAAATTCAGTATCACTTTCGTTGAAAGGTAGAGCTTTTATTTCACTCATTTCAAGAGTAAGTTGATTGACTTAATTTTTCAATATTTTGATGCTAGAGATGTTTTCTTGAGAATAAGTTGAGCGTGAGGCAATTGAGTTAGTCAATTCATGTAATGAATTCGAGAAATTTTCGAAAGCATCAATGTTAGTATCATCACTAGAAAATTCACATTGACCTTTTATTTGTGCATTATTACCATATTTCTCAATAAAAATAAATCAAATTCTTCGTCTGAATCATCCTCAAATTTAATTTGATTAGAACTCCAAATTTTAGAATATTCTTCACCATTTTTAAATATGATTAAACTTTCATCCTCTTGTGGTTGTTTAGATTCATTATATGACTTAAAGATTGGAGTTTCTATTGGAAATGACATAGATTTGAGTTCGTCAATTTGATTTTGCAATTTACGCTTATTATATTCCCTTTTTTCTTCAAACATCCTATTTTCTTCTTCGATAAGATGTTGGTTATGTGCAGTCTATTTTAACCATTTCTTCTAAAGACATAAAATTTCAATCTTGTGAGTAGGGGAGTGCGTGACCGAGAATTGGAGGGAATCAAAACGTGTGACAAAATTGCATTCGGAGTCCATATCCACGTATTTATATGTCCAAATGTATAGGCCTAAATATTAAAAAAAATGATATACGTTCCATTCAAATATTGACTGGTCTTGAGGGATCACCATACGAATAGTCAAGAGAATTACTTTGTTAAAAATCAAAAGAATTATTTGGCATTGAAGAATTAGAATCTAGATATCCCCCATAATAATTTTGATAATCTAACCATTCATCATTATAAGAATGATAATAATCATTTGTATATTGTGGTTGTGATAGTTGTGAAAACATATTCATTTGCTTCGAATATCCATAAGATGAAAAAGTTGGGCAATTGTTCGTTTGATGCATCGTATTAAAATAATTTTTACATGGCCTAATATTCATATTTTTTTTTTCATTTCACCAATAATTTTGACAATTTCATCTAATGTTTGAGAATAAAAATTATCATAAAATTGGTAATTCAACATACCATACGATTAATAGTTATAAGCCATAATAAAAATCAATTTAAAATTAATTCAAAAATAACTATCTCACCAAAAATATCTTTTCAAATTTTTTTCAATTAAAAGAAACAAAACTAAACTTAAATAAAATAATATAATTTTCAGAAAAAAACAGAACTTCGTGTGACTAAAACTTGAAAAAAAATAACAAAGTTACCGTCCTCGGCAAACGTGTCAAAATTTGATGCGTGTTGTCGCAGACACGTCAAATTAGAATTTTTATGCACTCACTTACACTCTTAAAATATTTAAAATAATGAAGTAGTGGAAGTAAGGGTCGAACCCACAGGAATGGTCGTAATATTATTTATTTTTCTTTTTCGTCACTATAAAGAACTATTATAAATATGAAAACTAAGATTTGAGGGGTTTTGTTTTTTTTACTGATGAAACCAATAAAATGGATGCGACACCATTTAAAGGATACTTCATTGCATCATAAATATTGAATTTAATTATTTCTCCATCAAACTGCATTGTTAATGTTCCGTCATGCATATCAAATCGTGCGTGTGCTGTTTTCATTAAAGGTCTTCCGAATAAGATAGGTGTTGATGTGACAGAACCATCTTCCATACGAATTACATAAAAATCAGCTAGGTAGATTAACTCATTAACTTTGACAAACACATTTTCAATGAGGCCATCAGGGCGTGCAATTGACCCGTCTGCCAGCTGAATCACAATACGGGTAGACTTTAGAGATCCAAGATTAAGGGCATCATAAATTGACAATGGCATAACATTAATAGATACGCCCAAATCTAGCATGCACCCGGTAATGGTAGAGTTCCCAATAGTGCAAGGGATCGTGAACATGCCTAAATCCTTTTCTTTTGATGGGAGTTTCTTTTGAAGAATTGCAGAAATATTTTCTCCTAATTGGATCCTCTCATCCGCTCTCAGACGTCTTTTGTTGGTACAGAGCTCTTTGAGGAACTTAGCATACCTTGAAATTTGACTTATTGCGTCCAAAAGAGGTATGTTCACCTTTGAAAAATCAAACTTCTTGAACAAAGATGGCCGACAAACTCACCTCCTCAACGCCCCTCAAATCATCAAAGCAACAAGTGAGCCCAGTAGGAAAAAACTTGCAAAAAGGTGTGGTCGTCGATTTTGAAACCCTAGTGCACGAATCCGACGAAGTTAGAGAAGTCTCAAAATGCATCTAGGAAGTGGGATTAATGTATCTGTGTGAGACCACCAGCCACATCTTGGACGATGAAGTCATGAATCTGATGGAAATGGCTAGGGTTTTGAGGAATCTCCAAGAAATCAGTTATACTCACAAGAAGACAGTGATTCAGATCACTGTGAACGATATAGCTTGTATCTTCAGACTGCACAATAATGGCTCAAGGGTGATTCCCCCAAGTGTCATCACAGACGGACGACTCGCGATGCTCGGAATCGAACATCAGAAAGAAGGGATAAGGACGATGAAGAAGTTCTTGGCAAAGGAACACAAATTCCTTGCAGACGTTGTCAAGAAAATCATGATGTCCAGGGAGTACTCAAAGGAGCAAATCACACAAGATCAGCAGGAGATCATGTGTGCAATCTTGATGGAACATCAGGCGAACTGGGCTAGCCTAATGATGTATCAAATAGCCAGTGCAACAGAGGCCATGGAGAAAGCAATTGAAGTGGAAGAAGAGTCTGCAGACGTGCATACTGAAGAAACAGTGCATACTGAAGAAACAGTGCAGATTGGAGAAACAGTGAAGACCACTGCACTTGCAGTACTCCAAACGAGTGCAGTAATACAGTCAAACTAAGAAGTTACTACAGACCTGTAGACGGACGATGAAGGTGCACAATAGCAATTAACACAACCGATTGCAGCCATCGAGGAAGGTTCATCTTCGATGACTCTTCCTCCTAAGACACCAGAGGTGGCAGCCCTACATAATTCCAATGTGGTTTTGGAATGCATAAGGGCAGAAGCAAATAAAGAACTGCAACAGTTTATATTGACCTTGATGCGTGCCGTCGCAAGCACGTCAAATTAATATTTATAAGCACCCACTTCACTCTATAAATATGAGTTTAAA
>JAOVYX010001033.1:0-13021 GCA_035668315.1 Drosera spatulata | reverse complement strand
ACTTTAAGTTAGTTTAGTTGGACATTCACGATTCCCTGTGGGTTCGACCCTTACTTCCACTACTGCATTAATTTTATACACTTAAAGTGAAAGTGAGAGCTTATAAATACTAATTTGACGTGCATACAACAACATCGCATCAGGGATTATGAGATTTATTTTATCTATCTATTGAATATGACTTGTTTTACTTATGAATGATGTCAAAGATTTGAACTTTAACATAGTTGATGCATCATTTCACTTAGATTGATCACCTAGATGACTTTATACCTTGATTATAACATGATTAGCTTATGAAGGCCTCTAAATTTGTCACTTAGATGTATTGATAGGTTGATTTACCTAATGATTCAAACTATTTTGCACATATGAAGTAGCAACTAAGTAAGTTATACACCAAGCTATGCTGCTATAGTTTAATTAGGATCTTTTGACATGTGAATGATAGACCAATCTATGTTGCTATTTAATTCATGTTTGGTATGTTGCTCGATTGATTCAATTATCTATTTTATGTATTCATGTTGTCATGGTATATAGGATAGATGGTTAGTTTTATTATTCAAGCTATCTTGGTAATTAAAATACTAGAGAACGTGATTAAAGCTAAACTCTTTATTATAATCAAACCATTCATATACAAATCTATATTAATTCATTATCTTTAGTTTCGATGATTAATCCCTAAGTTGAATGAAGTTATGAGAATCCTCCCTACGTTTAATTTCAATAGTTACCACTTCATTAAATAATCCAGTGCAATTACTTTAGTTATTTTCTTCTCGACTTTTTTAATCATTAGAATTATTTAGCTTACAATTTAATTATAGAACCCCACATTTCTAAGTTTTAGGTTAAGTATTTAATAAATCGCATTGATCATTAATAATTCATGCACTCCATTTCTCTATGGGATCGGCTTCTACTTATTCTATCTATATTAATAGTTTTAGTGGGGATTAATTTGACGTGCCTACGACAACATCGCAAAAACCGAGTGGAAAACCAACTACTTAAAGATTAAAAGATTGAGAAGTGGTAGGGGTGGAGAATATAAATCTACTGTATTCAAGGATTTTTGTGCATCTAATGGTATTATTCTTAGAACTACTACTCACTGAATTCATGGATCGTGCTTTACTTAGCGAAAGAGAGTCAGGGGAGGACAGTGAGTATAGGAAAGGCTCGATCGAGCCTTGGCATTAGTTAGCTAGAATCACATCTTCTCCCATGCATAGGTATTCCATTTTTTTCTAGCTTCGTCCGACCATCTTGTGGTGGCAATGAAATTGAATGCACTAGATATCGACGAATTGCTTGAAGGTATGGAATCGAAACCCTTCAGATATGATATGGCATGGGAGGATGACCCAAATTATAGAAAAAGCATTAAGATGGTATGGGAGGAAGAACGAGAAAGCACGGAAGGGGAAGGGATTGATGTGCCGGGTAGGTTGAAGAAGATGGGGCTGCGTCTTGCGCAGTAGATTAGAATGAAATTTTGACGCTTGAAAATCAGGATTAACAGGAAACAACGACTGCTTGAAACTCCTTTTTCCCAAACTTTGCGCGAGGAGTCTCTGGAGAAGGTACTGGTCATTAAATCGTAGCTCCCACATGTGATTTCGGATTCTCAAGGGGCATTTGTTCAAAACAGGTTGATCAAAGATAATATTATCATTACTTTTGCATGTTTGAGTTTCCTCAGACCCAAACGACAGGGTAGTGAGGGGTGTTTTGCTGCAAAGCTTGAAATGATGAAGGCTTATGATCAGATACAGCGGAGGTTTTTGGAGGTGGTTATGGGCCATATGGGTTTTTCTCGTCGATGGATCTAATTAATCTTGGGTTGTGTCACTTCAGTGTCTTATTCCATTTCGATCAATGGAATCCCAATAGCATTATTCCGTCCCTCAATATTCTAGCAAGGTGACCCCACATCACCGTACCTTTTCACAATATGTGCCAAGGTGTTTTCATTCATTCTACAGCGTACTGTGAGAATTATGCGCGTATAAGGGATCAAAATTTGTCGAACGGTGCAAGGATAAACCACCTGATTTCTGCAGATGATAGCTTGATCCTTGGCAGAGCACGCCATAAGGAAACTGATGAGTTACATAGAATCTTATAGATGTACGAGGATGCTTTAGACCAGCGCATCAACTGGGAGAAGTCGGTGCTCTACTTTAGCCCTAATATATCACTTTTGATACAACGAGCCTTTGAGCAATGCCTTGGCAGGAGGGTGGAGGATGAGTTGGGATCCTATCTTGGGCTACCATCAATATGTAAAAGGTCCAAAAAAGCGGATTTTGTAGGTGTCCGTGATCGTATGTGGAGGGCATTCCATGGATGGGAGGGGAAACTTGTATCCTTAGCCGGCTAGGAGATTTTGATCAAGGCGGTCCTGCAAGAAATACCGACATTCATTATGTCTTGCTTTTGATCATCGGAAGGGGTTTCCTTTGGGGTTCGAAGAAGGAGAAGAACAAGATTCATTGGATGAGATGGGATCGACAGCACATCCCAAAATCGACTGGAGGACTAAGTTTTCAAGAGTTCGGGTTTTTCAATGACGCTTTACTAGCAAAGTAATTATGGCCACCACTTAAGCATCCTAACTCGTTGGCGGCCAGAGTCCATAAAGGTAGATATTTCCAAGTTTGTCTATACTGGAAGCGGAGCTAGGATATAATACTTCATTCCAATGGAGAAGCATCATACCGTCAACGTCCCTAATTATGCAAGGGATCTACTAGCTTGGTGATCTATGGGTTCCCTCGTTGCCTTATTAGCGGGTCCCTATAATCAACGACAGTGTTACTAGCTACTCTATGGTGAGCGACTTGATCGATGGTGGAATAAAAACATGGCAGCTGGAGCTGGTTAGGGAGTTATTCCTTTCGGATGTTGCTCAACGGGTTCTATAGATCCTATTGGGCCTTGTTAGGATCGAATCCCACACAAACACAAACACACAAAGAGAGACAATCGATTTTTACGTGGAAATCCGAGTATCGAGAGATAAACCCACGTCTACTACAATCGACGACAAACCACTATTCGAAGAAGACATTACAAGAGATAGGTTTTTTTGGTTTTTTGTATATCTATATGCTTCTGCTCTACACGCACTAACATATATAGACAGAGGAAGCTCCTACAATGATATGCGCCAATACAAACAGAAGTACACGGCTCTCCTAAGATGCAATAATAGGTAATGCACCAATAATAGGTGCTTCACTAATCAGACTCACTGTCAACAATCTCCCACTTGAGATTGATTATCCCAAGTATCTCCTCGTATAGTAGTTGTGGTGGCGACTTGAAATCATCTATGACACAAGTCCAATAGAAGTCGAACAAGACTTCTATTTTTAAGTGATAATAAACTTGATCAACGTGTCTGCAGGATTGTCTTTCGTATGAATCTTGACCAACTTAAAGAAACCCTTCTTGAGCTTATCCCGAATAAAATGATATCTGACATCGATATGCTTTGCCCAGGAATGATAAGCATAATTCTTTACCAAATGAATGGCACTTTGACTGTCACGGTACAACTTGTAGTCCATCTACTTATGTTCCAGCTCAACCAAAAGACCTTTCAATCAAATCAGTTCCTTGCATGTCTCTGTTAAAGTAATATACTCACCCTCCGTTGTTGATAGCGCAACCACTTTCTGCAGCCTTGAAACCCAAGAAATTGCTGCATTACCGAGAGTAAACACATAGCCAGTTGTACTCTTCCTGCTATCAACATCACTGGCCATGTCGCATCTGCAAAACCTTGCAAGGTCACGCTTGAACATGTATAGCACAATGCCGGATCTTTTGTACCTGTAAGATACCTCAAGATTCATTTAACTATATTCCAGTGCTAAACTCCAGTATTAGACATAAACCTGCTCACAACTCCTACTGCATGAGAGATATCTGGCCTTGTATAAACCATGGCATACATGAGACTTCCGACTACTGAAGCATATGGAATCTTTGACATCATGTTCTCCTCTTCCTTAGATTTTTGATTGTCTTGCATCGAAATATTCCTGAAGTGACCTGCCAAAGGAGTAGACACAGGCTTGGCATTCTCCATGTTGAACCTCTTCAACACCTTAGAAATATACTCCTTCTAACACAGTCTTAATGCTTTTTCCTTCCTGCTCCTTTCGATCCTTAATCCCAAAATATGATAGCAGCTCCCAAGTCCTTCAGTGAAAGTCTTTCGGGCATCTACTCTTTTAGTTTCTGGATCTCTCTTGTGTTAGAACCTGCTACTAACATATCATCCATGTACAAAAGCAGAATAATATAGGAAGGTTCAAAACTCATGAAATAACAGCAATGGTCCTTATGACAACGGGTGTAACCATTTCCCAGCATAAACTTGTCAAACTTCAAATACCATTGTCTCGGGGCTTGCTTTAATCCATAAAGACTTTTCTTCAGTTTACACACCAGACGTTCCTTACCAGTCTCTATATATCCTTCTTGTTGCTGCATATACAAATCTTCCTCCAACTCACCATGAAGAAACGCAGTTCTAACATCAAGCTGTTCTAAGTGAAGATTCTCTACAGTAACAATACTTAGAATAATTCTAATAGTAGGCAACTTAACTACAAGAGAAAAAAATTCAGTGAAGTCAATACCCACTTTCTGTTGAAATCCCTTTGCAACTAACTTAGCCTTGTATCTTATTGAACCTTCAGGTTCCTGTTTCAGCATGTAAACCCACTTGTTCTGAATAGCCTTCTTTTCAACTGGAAGTTTCAGCAGCTCCCATGTCTTATTCTGGATATATCGTTCTCTCCCACTTAATCTTGTTCCTAACCTGCATGGCCTCATTATTGCAACTTGGCTCACCACTATCTATAAGTAATAGATAACTTAGAAATGGAGAGTATCTGTCAGGGGCTCTAATGGTCCTCCTGGGACGAGAAACTGCAAGGGGTGGTGTTACTGGCTCAGCTTGATTCTCCTCAAGTGCTTCACCCTGTTTTGTATCATGCTATTGTTAGAAGAATCATCAAGTTCAACAAACTCAGCTCCTGACTTCTTATTCTTCTCAGTGAACTTGTCCTTATGAAAAACATTTTCATTGAAATCACATTTTTGCTTCTAATTACCTTGTGATTTTTATGATCCCACAACCTATAACCAAGGTTCTCCATACCATAACCCAAGAAGATACAGACTTTTGACTTTGTATCTAATTTGGATCTGTCAGTACCATTGATATGAATATAAGAGATGCAACCGAAAATCCGCAGGTGTGAAAGTTTTGCCTCCTTTCCTGTCCATGCTTCCTCTGGCAATCTACAGCCTATCAGCACCGAAGGTCCCCTGTTTATCGAGTAAGCAGTTGTATTCACAAACTCAGTCCAAAATTGCTTCGGTAACCCAACATTCAATCTCATGCTACTGGCATGTTCTGCAATAATCCTATTTATGCGTTCAGCAACGCCATTCTACTGTGGAGTTCCTGGGATAGTTTTCTGGCGCTTGATCCCATGCATAGCACAGAATTCTTCAAACTCATTGCTATAGTATTCTCCTCCACTATCTGACCTTAAGCACTTTAGCTTTAAACTTGTTTGATTCTCAACTAAACTTTTCCACTTCTTGAATGTATCAAGCACGTCAGATTTGTTCTTCAAGAAATAAATCCAAAGCTTCCTAGTAGCATCGCCAATGAAAGTAACATAGTAGGTAGCACTAGAAAAAGATGATACCTCTGAAGGTCCCCAGACATCTCTATGTACCAGCTCCAACTTCATTGCCTTTGGAGTTCGAACACCTTCTGAGAAACTAACTTTCTTTTGCTTCCCAAAAAAATAGGTTTCACAAAAGTGCAGATCAACAGATGTTAGACCATCAAGTTTTCCCTTAGATGCCATTACCTTCATCCCTTTTTTGCTAATATGTCCAAGCCTTTGATGCCACACATTTGTGTCAACCTTTGAGGTAGCGATATTGAAGCTGCTTTTACTTGTAGTCACGTAGAGAGTTCCCTCTCTTTGGCCTCGAGCAACCAACATAGCGCCTTTACTAATCTTCCATTTATTACTAGCAAACATAGTGATGCAACGTTCATCTTATAGCTGGTTCACAAAAATCAGATTCTTTGTAAGTTTAGGGACATGACCGACTTGTTTTAGCTTTAATTTTGTACCATTTGCTAGCCGGACCTGTACATCTCCTTTTTCAATTATGTCGCAGGACTCATCGTCGTCAAGGTAGACCTTACCAGAATTTCCCTACTCATAATTCACAAAACAACTTCTATTCGAAGTAGCACGAAAGGATATACCAGAATCCAATATTCAAGAATCACATCTCGAATTACATAACAGAATTAAAGCGTCATCAGATGAAAAAGATTTAGTTGACACATAACCAAACCTTTGCCTTTATCATTTTGATCTGGTCGCTTCTTTGGCACTTTACAGTCACGCTTCAAATGTCCCTTTTCGAAAAATTTCAGTAGACTACACCTTCTCTTGACTTGCTTCTTCCTCTTGATTGTGCTGTTCTCTTGCCTTTGTAACTGCTTTTCTTGAAAGATCGGCCACGTTCTTCAATGTTTAATGCACCTCCTAAAAGTTCTAATGACGACGAGTTCTTTCATCGTGTATCCTCGTTTAAGAGAACACCAACAACATCCTCAAGCTTCAGAGAACTTGTCCCCGTGGAGTTATTGACAGCCATAACCAACCTATCCCAACTGTTTGGCAAACTTGCTAAGACCGCTATTGCTAACACCTCATTATCAAAGATAATTCCAACAAATTCCAGTTGACTAGTGACAGTGTTAAAGTCGTTCAAATGCTCAGTCATAGATTTCCCTTCAGTTTTCTTCATGTTAAATAGTTTTTGATAAAAAAGACTTTATTAGAAGCCGAAGGCTTCTCATACATGTGTGTTAAGGCCTGATCACATCTTCTGTGGTCTTTTCTTTGGATATATTGAAAGCTACCGATGACGATAGGGAGAGTCGAATTGCCCCAAAGGCCTTTTGATAACATCCCATTTTTTATCTTCCATATCGTCGGGCTTATTTTAGTGGGAGAAATGATGCTGAAAAGATGGGAAAATGACGAAAATTTTAATTTTCTCCCACTTAAAATTTTGGAGATAAATTATCTCCCACTCAAATTTTATCTCCAAAATTTTAATTAACAGAATAACGCAACACTGAAAAGATAAAACTAATCGCAAGTTGTGATGCTGATAATATATACTGAAGAGTTATCTGTTGCTTTTCCAAAGCAAATGAATGCTACCCAAATTTTGCTCTCCCACAAAGCACTGACTGAGTAAATGTTATTCAAAGGCCTACCACAACCCAACAGCAAATTGACTACTTTCTTCGTCCTTTTGCTCAAGCAACCCCACAATAATGCTCAATTAGAGGCTCCAATAATAGGTTATTTCACTAATCAGGCTCACGGTCAACAGGCCTGTCGACGAGGGACGACCAATTGATGTGGATGCACGAGCCTAAAGGAGAGTATACGGTCAAGAGTGCCTATCGCCTTGTATTTGACATTCGTTTTGGGCATATGATTGATCGAACCCAAAGAGCATGAAACTGGAGTAAACTCCGGCGGTTATGAGCCCAATCGAAGATCCTCGCCATGGTATGGCATGCGTGCAATGATATCTTGCCTGCCAGATTTAATCTTGTGAAGCGAGGACTACCAATATGCAATGAATGCCCTATATGCAGGTCATACCAAGAGACAATTGCTCATGCCTTACTTGCTTGTTAGCATGCTAACGTGGTTTGGGCTGAAGCAAACTATTAAATTCCGCCTCTTATTGATTCCACAGATTTCAGCTCTTGGTGGTTCGAGGCAATGGTGTGCGGCTGAAGGATGAAAAACTTACAGAAATAGCTACTATCCTCTACCATATTTGACAGAATTAGAACGCAGCATTCTTCTCCAAGCCGACAAAACCTACTCACCTTATTTACTAGCTGGCACTGCAAGTTAGCAAGGGGTATGAGATTAATCAAGCTAGAATTGAAGGCTGTCCAAGGAATCCAAACGTGCATGATGGTATCAGTTGGCAGCATCCACCCTCAGTCAGATTAAAAATCAACATGGACGTATCAACATGGACGTGTCTATGCAGCATCCTCCCTCAGTCAGATTATGCTAGACAATAGAGGAGAAGTCGAGGCCGCTATGGGGAAAAACATTGATGCAAAAGTTTCTCCCGTTGCAGGTGAAGCTATGGCGATAAAGTGGGGTTTGGAGATAGCACAGTCGATGGGCAAGGAGTATATTATCTTTAAGTCTTACTGTTAACAGGTGGTGAACTTGTTAAACAGAGGCGAGACAGATCTATCCTTGACCAGAAGCATAGTTTATTACTGTCTAGGGTTGATGCGAAAATTCATAGAAGTTCGATGCTCTTGGGTGTCCAGAGAAGCAAATAGAGCGGTCATGAGATGGCTTGTTTTGACTGTCACCACATTGGGTTGTGTATGAGTGTCCCACCCGAACATGTACTAAAGGACCGTACTTCAGAGAAGAGGAATAGAACTTGGCCAATATTTGACTTTTATCGAACAAATAGGCCTTTCCAGAATGACTATGACATAAATACCCTTGTTTTATATATAACTAATACAGGCCATAATGTTCCACATAAGAAGGCGTCTAATAGGATCATCAAATTTGAGTGAACATAAGACCCATTAAATGCCATGGTAATACAAGAAACCATTCAAACAAGTCTCACATTTAAACAGAACATATAAAAGTATTAAAACAACCACACTTACATAAAAGAGAAATATGGATACACTCACAAGTCAAGAGGACTAAATCTCTCCGCTCAGTAACATTTACATCCATGCTTCTTTTTCAATGTCATCAAAACCATTGAACAAATCAACCTTGGAGTTATCTTTGGTGGTAAGTGATGCAGCTCTTAGTCTTTGTTCATGATGCGCTAGTACATTAAACGACATGCAAACCTTCTCCTCAACGCTCACATACTTTGAAACAGTAAACCCAACGTTACGAACCATCTCACATAAAATACCAAAAATGGGGATGTCTAGTTGTCCATATGTAACTGCTTTACGCAATCTCTATTGCCTCCCTTACAAAGTATATTTAAATTAAGCATTTGCACCTCAGAACTTTTGACCCCTCAATGACATTTCTGATTGATGACGTTTTCTCATCATCGATTTCATACACATCAAATAGAATAAGCCTACAATTAAGATATCAGTCCATAACTCCCAACGCAAGAAAACGCTTAATAGACGTATTTCGTAAAATCCTCATTATACCTCCACGTGAACAAGAATATAGATAAACTAAGTAATATCTAATATAGACATATACAAATCCCAACTTAAAAAAAGAATATAATAAGCTTGAAAATTTTCAAACATGAAAAAATCTATCATATAGGGATTCTGAGTGAGAATCCACGAAAATGGGGAAGAACATAAGATATAAGGAGTGAACTAGTAATAGAGATAAGGATATGGAGTTTGTTGCCCGAATCATTTTTCTACAAAATCTCCAATATAGAGATAGGGAGTGATATAAGAAAATTGTTACTTCAGCCATAATTAATTAGGACAGTCAAACCAACCCTCATACGAGCTCCTGATGGGTCATTCATTTGATCGTATAATAGAGCCATTTTTGATTCTGAAAGATTTTATTTATTAATAACTCCTGATTCTTTCATCTTCTTTTCACATTCATTCTCGGCCGTCCAGCTTTTTGTTCCATTTATTTCTAGGTAAAGGACAAGACGAGTATTTATCGTGTAATTAAAAATAACAAGCAAATGCAACATACCGAAAAAGATAGTAGTTGGCTTTGTTTGTTTTTCTGATATCCTTACAAGAGATATCGATACACTAACTATATGATTAGGAGAAAAACGATTTGTCATTGATCCTATTCTTTTTTACTTTCACGGAGTAATAAGACTCCCAAAAGTGAGGTGCGTAAATGATGATTTATTTTGAAGGTAATATCACATGAGGAGACTAACAAACTCGAATGAGATTATATGCTAGCAACACATTTGGATGCATATTTTGTCCCCTACATGTTTGGAATGGATGGCTAATAAATTTTGGCACATATATTTGTTGTTATGTTAACCTAAGAATACCTTGCCTCGTATTATATATTCCCTTTGTTCAAATATATTTGCAATATTTTTCTTTGTAGACTGTCTTAATTTTGTTACAACATTACCCTTTTTGCTAAAGTTTTCAAATAAAAATATCGAAACAATCATTACATGTTGTTGTACACTCTACAACCTGCTACATAAACCCCAATACCACTAAAAATAATATTCATTCTAATTAAATTCCACATAAACTTTGTATCGGGTCATTGTATCGGGTCAAATGATCGCAAGTAATATGGAACGAAAAGAGTATATATACAAACTCCAAAAGAGGATTCATGTGACCAATACATGATACCTCGCTTTTGCCGAATAATCTCAAAAGCAAACAGCCAGCTACTAATAAAATGATTTTGAAACTTGTGCTTCCATCATGCATAGTTATCAGAACAAGACCGACCCAATCAGTCAAACCGGTTGAACCACGACCAGGTGGTCTGGCTGGGTCGATCCAATCAGAAAACCGGATAAGCAATTGACCCGATCAAACCGATAAAATTGGATAAGAAATTGGAAAAAAACCCACATGGCCAAATCAGCTCAAAAAATAAAGTTTTTGAAATTTTAAAAAATACATATATTTTTTGTAATTAATATGAATAACACATTTATTAGGTTATGATTACAATAGATTATAATAATTTATTACAATAAATTACAAATTATCATAATCATTCCAACCCTAATCATAACCCTAAAACTAACTACCATCCATCCATCATCGTTGTCACTTTCGTCCTCGAAACAAACAGTGCGCATATGCCCCTCGTCATTCCCGGGACAAACAACGCTCATATATGGAAATACAGTGCACTTGACACGACCATCTTCTAACCAAAAAAATCAAGGACGAAAAAGGAGACAGCGTCGACCTCGCCTTCGACGACTTCACCGCCCAAATAGTACGTGACTCCAATCCCTCCTCCCAAAAGGTACGTGACTTTGATGCCTCCCAAACAGTGCACCGGTTGTTCCTCGACCTGCCCATCGAAATCTAAAATCATCTTTCAATTAAGATACAGTGCTAGGAGGAAACAAACAGTGCTTAATAATTATGCAACAGGTGAGATCCAAGAAAGAAACAGTGCTCCTTATGTTGTTGGCTTGTACAACTTCTCGACGATCTTTCTGTATTTTGTTGGCATTTACAAGGAAACAAGATCAAGATATGACATCATGAGCTCGAAATACATTATTAACTCAAACCCAGAAAGTCTCAGCTTAAGGTTTTGGTAAATCGTTGCTCAATGGAGACAACTCAAAGTTGGAGACAAACAACTTTAAACCCTCTTGAGTTTACTATCAGGAACCACTGGTTCATATCACAACAGGATCAGTCGGAGTGAACTTTGATAGGTCATAAAGAAGATCAGTAACCTTTTTGGTTGCTCCACAAGGCAGCCGCCTAGTGTTTGGTTTTGTGTCACACCACGAAACAAACATGGATATGCACATGTGAGTTCATACAATAACAAGCACAAAATTAATGACACTACAACTTCATGGTTATTGATAAAGTACTTGCCTACACTCATAACAAGAATGAAATTGTAAGTTATAGAAATAGAGAAACCCCACAAAGTACCTGCCTTTATGGCCCTGTGTCGCACCGAAGCATAGCTGTTCTAAGATCTTGACACGACTCTGAGGACTACACCATACACGATTGCGGATGTGACCAATCATTTATGTCCGATCTCCGATCTATTACGATCGTTCCTCGATCCTCCTCTGAAGATGGTAAGATTGACCGACCATGGTGCGTTTTACTTTATGCGTCACCGTCGCCGTCGATGACCTTGTGTGGGCAATTGAGAATGCTTATGAGGATTGAACGGCAAGGTTCTGATTTAGGGATTTAGGGTAAAGAGGGTGAGATAAATTGACATTTGTAACTGACGAAAAAGGAAAGGAAATGATAGATTTGGAAATAAGGGCATATCAAGAAAGATGTTAGTTTTTTTTTTTTTTTCGAAAAAAAAAAAATACAGATTGGTTAAAAAGTAATCAGGTATCATGTTTTTAATTTATAAAGAAAAATGCAACTTTTAGGTAATTTCATTAAATAATATTCGAATTTCGTTACAGGTATGAGAGTTACTATGGTTCTCAATTAATATCACCCCTATGATAAACCTACAGCAGTGTAAATAAATCCAGAAAAAGTATGTGCCATCATCTTTCTATCATGGTTAATTTCGTCCCCGCACATTTTCCAGGAAACATGCTCAATGAATAAGGTGTTAAAAATTTGTGCATCGTACAACTTCTGTTTTAGTCGTGCTGTTTTTCTGATCTTTTGTTTAGCAGATAAGTTTGTTATTGTGAGTGGGAGACTTTTGTAGGAGTTTGTTTATGGTTTGTAGCAGAGAAAGTATAGGAGTTTGTTATGGATATTTTTTCTTTAAATTTTCTCTTTTACGTATGACTTTATTCACTACAAAATAAACATTCATATTGTTCAGATTTGACTTGCTGCTCCTCTTCTATTCAGTTTTTTTGTTACATGGTATCAAAGCTTGGTGCGATTTAACTCTTGACAAGCACTGGTGTGTTCTACATAGGAGGCAATTGTTTGTTTTGGTCACTAAAACACAATTGAGTCGGGATGGATTCTAACAACAATATGGGTAGTGCTATAACTGGTTTTGGTCTAGAAAAGTTTGTAGGCACAAACTAAAAGTATTGGTGAATGTGTATGGAAGCCTTCCTTCAAGGTCAAGATCTATGAGAGCTTGTCAAGGGAAATGATACGCTCCCTACAGATATACCTGAAAATGCCGAGCCATGAAGGAAGTGGAAGATTAGGTGTGGGAAAGCATTG
>JAOVYX010001032.1:0-41642 GCA_035668315.1 Drosera spatulata | reverse complement strand
TCCAGTACAGTTGCTTGGCAAATGACACTCAGTCATCCTGAGGGACAGAAGAAATCAGGGGAGAAGGAGGTTCACGACGCAGATACAACCCAACAGTCGGGTGATCTTACTGTTCTCATATTTCGTTCCCTCATCACTTCAGATAAACCAGTTAATCTTCCTCTCTATTTTCTATGATTTATTTGTGGTACTTTATATACATTCTTCTATTGATTAAAAAACAATGCCATAGATCAGGTTGTCTCGGGGATTCAAACTTTTTTCCAACTTTGTTGGCGTCATTGAACCAACATGCTTTTTTACGAGAGTTCTCTGCAGTACCTCATTCATTTATGAAAATTTGATGATCCCTTTTGAGATTCATGAAGTTTCCTAATATTTTCAGGAGATTGAATTCATAAAGCGTGGAAGCTTTACCACAAGTGAGCTTGAAGCTTTGGTCTCTGTTTTACAACTGGCGAATCAAAAGTCACAACAAATCGAAAGCGTGGAAACGAGACAAGGAGTAAATTATGGACCAATGCAATCCAACAAGTCGATAGCTGATTTAGAAGCTATGGGAGTGAGAGTTTTTGGGATAGATGAGCCTAGTACAGGTCGTACAAATGGTGAAATTTCTTGGGACACCATTGCTGGATATGATGAACAGAAAAGGTGCGTAAAATCATTTAGCTGGATCATGCAGTAATTTTTTTTTTTCTACGCCTATTTAAGTACGAAAGTGTCATATATAGTGCTACCTCATTTAGTCTCGGGTTTCTTGTATGTGACGGTGTTTTTTCTTTGTAGATATAGCAGGAAGTTTGCGTGTATTTTTACTCTTAGAAAACAAACACCTTCCATTGTCTGTCCTTTCTCGGCAGCACTTTGTCATGAGCTTTTATCTAGGATATATCTCACGTACCCATCAAAATTATCAGGTATTATGCCTTATATATAGTGGTGGGTGTGCATATTTGTCAAATCGTTTTTTTTTTTTTTTTTTTTTTTTTTTTTTTTTTGTGCTACATTGTGCCGGAACAAATCTTTGCCTCCTGATAGATAGGATAATAATCTGCACATCCTACATTCCTAGCTCTTGGTGACTTGGTGGTTCCACAATCATACCTGCGAGAAAACAACAATATTTTGTCATGTCTTCTGTCAAGCTAAGGAGACTTTGTTTGTGCCATTTAGATGATGCACTCTTCCTTGGAATATTGACAGTCTACTCTTTTGGTATATGGTACACACGAATATTCATTGGACTGTGAAAGAAATTCACATTACTTAAGATCTCTTTTGCCTTTTGGTCTAATATTTAAGAATATTTCTCATTGTTTACTGTTTAGTAAGTTTGTGATGCAGCACCTGCTTATGATGACCTCTCATACAGGGAAATAGAAGATACTGTGTTGCTGGCTCTCAAGAGCCCTGAAGTATATGACAACATCGCTCGTGGGACTCGACGCAAATTCGAGACAAATAGACCTCGAGCAGTGCTTTTTGAAGGTCCACCAGGTTGGTTTTCTAGTTCAATTATACCAACTTATGACGCTACTTCCCCAGATTAGGTGAACTCTCCTTTAAACGGAGCATCAAACTGTTATCTCACTACTTTCAGGTACTGGCAAAACATCATGCGCCCGTGTGATTGCCAATCAGGCGGTAAGCAATTAGTGATCACCTTTATTCTCTGTTGGGTACGATCTTAATTCTTAAGGAAACATTATCTAAATTATCGTTGGTGACCTTAGATGTCAATTAGTCCCTCCTTGAACTTAATGATCCCCTGCTTAGCATCTTCTCGTATTGTCATGAGGCTGCATTAGGTGATTCCGTTGACCTCACTAGTACATGAAACGCTTGTTGTGTCATTATATGTTATGATACACAGGTGACTTGTAGTAGTTAGGTCGCCATGATGGAGCATCTTTACCGTGGGTGAGACTCTTTGGCAGTTCCTTATGCAGCATGGAATAGTTATTATGCTGGTTAGAGGGAGATGATTTTGTGTTTTTATTTTTTTGTGTTAATTTCTTTTCCTTGCAAAAGAGAATTCTTTTTTCCCTTTCCTATATCCTTTCTCTCCTTAAATTAAAATGAAACTGTTCTTGACAAATCGATATGATAATTATGTTTTATGACACATTTAAGTAATCCCGTATCTCATGTAGGGTGTTCCTTTACTTTATGTGCCTCTGGAAGTGGTCGTGTCAAAGTATTACGGAGAGAGTGAACGTCTTCTTGGCAAAGTGTTCACGCTGGCCAATGAACTCTCTGATGGCGCGATAATTTTTCTAGATGAGGTACTTAATCCCTTTTTAATATCTGTTCTGCTTTAAGTTAATCCTGTATCGAAGTTGTGCAGCATGAATGCTCATATAATATCATATCCTTCCTCGCCTCAGGGTCCTCATTTGTAACATGATGGCAGGTTGATTCTTTTGCTATTTCTCGTGATAGTGAAATGCACGAAGCAACTCGGCGACTTTTATCAGTCATATTAAGACAGGTGAACGGAATCCTCCCATCAGCTTTTCATTTTAAATTTACCATTGCCAAGTACAATGCACATGTTGTTGAAGTTTACCCTTTGTAACACTAAGGTTCTTAAGTGTTCGAGTTTGTCTGACGTCGTGCTTGCTTTATGGTCCATTCCCATAGACGTCCTGGTTTATTGTGCTCAGTCGAATGTTTATTTTGTTACAAAGGGAGAGAGGCATGTAGCCACCCACTGAATTGGCTTGCAGATTCGATTAGTTCAGTTTGAAATTTGCTAGAATGATGGTTCCACTTACTATGCTTCACATATTTCAGGTGTATTTTGCTGTCATTATGCAAATCATCTTCGAGTTTCAACTTAGAATAGACTTTGTTATAGAGTTCCGCTAAGACTGATGGCTATTTCTATTATATACTCCTAATAACTTGGCAGAACAGTGGTTGCATGAAATACTACACTTGAAACTCGACCGAGAAAACACGACATGCACCACAAACTCTTTACGAAACAAAAGAATTCAAAAGGGGGATGACAACATTTTATCGTCAAGACAGAAATCTAATACATAAAATATCTATATTTGTGGACTATCTCAGAAGTTACAATGATGCTGGCAGTTTGGAGTAATAATGATTTCACTACTTTCCTTCATATGAACTCTGAAAGTTAGAGCACATGATTTTATGCTGCAGATTGATGGGTTTGAGCAAGATAAAAAGGTGGTGGTAATTGCTGCTACGAATCGAAAGCAGGATCTTGACCCGGCTTTAGTTAGGTACTTGGATCCACTGTTCCAGAACTCAGAAAAATATGTTGTCATCACTCTATCATGTTCTCTAATGTTATTTGTATCTTGTGTCAGTCGCTTCGATTCCATGATTACCTTTGGCTTGCCCGATTACCAGAATCGTCAAGAGATAGCGGCACAGTATGCAAAGCACTTATCAAAAACCGAACTAGCTGATTTTGCATCATCCACTGAAGGGTAAGTGTTATTTAATCCTTACTCCAAACTGACAAACAGTCTTTCTTATGTAATTATACCTCAGCGAGCTCAGGGCTATGCAAGTGTTTTTAATATTCTACTTCCTCGGGGCATTCACATTAGATACACTAAAATGTTCTCTTAGTTTTTTACTATTCAATACACCACATTACACCTCATTACATCTTATTTTACCTATAAAAATTACAGCATGTTGCAATAATACTCTATATTTACAGATTCATCATGCATTATTTCTCATTTTACAATTTTTTCACACTTTAATACATTTTTTTTACATCATATCACTACTTTTCTTATTCACATACTCTGTTTTTTTCACTTTTTTCACATATTCTACACTCAGGATGTCTGGCCGAGACATTAGGGACGTTTGCCAACAGGCGGAGCGCCGGTGGGCATCAAAGGTATGGTTTGTAGAGCGATCTCACTCCGTTATTGTTGTGTTCTTGACACTTAGTCAACAGTAAGACCCTAAATGGCTCAAACTGAGCAGGTTATCAGAGCTCAAGATCCGAAGGAAGCGAAGGAAGGGTCTTTGCCACCTCTTGACGAATACATAAGGAGTGCAGAGAGTCGAAAGAAGTCTCTTCTGGGTATTGAAGAGCTGAGGAATCAAAATCTTGGATCATCCAGAGACGGAAGGCGTTTAGCCTTCAGCTGACCCTGTGCCGTCGAGTGACAATCAATGTTACATATTGTAGCGGCAAATGAAGACTGACTTCTCAAGTTACGGTGTTCGAGAGATCGCAACTTACATGATCTTTGAAGATTATCAGTTTTGAGCACTTGCTGGAAGATGACATGGGGATTCATTGATGGAAGATGCTTGTAGGTCAGTTGAACATTCTGATTCATTTCCAGCACAGCTTAAAAGTCACTTGAGCAGTATAAGAATTTTGTCACTTTTGATCGGAGTACTCGATCATTGTCTTTATTTTCATTATTATTATATGTTTTCAAGGATTATATTCATCGTTGTATCTATCATGTAAGCCACTTGTGTTCCTAGGTAGTTTCGTTAAAGCATTTCAATATTGTCCGTATGTGAAGAATCCAATCTTGAATGCAAAGATATCCTCGATTGAGGATATCATGTCTATGAATGCGACACATAGGTATCGCATTTTCGGCTCACGCTTTCAAGTCGATTATCTTGTCTTATTATGTTTTTATTTTATTTTTTTGGAAAAGTTGTCTTATTATGTTTTTGGAAAAGTTGCTACAGATGTCAGCTTAGCTATGACATTGTCACATCTGTATTTATCGTATTCAAGAGGAAGATTACGCGGTGCACGGCTCGTCGCAAAACAACAATGTCATTGCAGGATTTGGAAATCAGGTTTCACTATCAATGCCAACTCAATCCAACGGGAACCAGATCTCCTACAATGGTGTTGTGGTGTACAATCCAAATAGCTCATCTTCCCTAACGTAAAGAAAAAAAAAACCCTCAAATTTTTGTTCCCAAAAAACTGGACAGCACATCTCTGCTGTACACGCATTATAGTTGGGGATCCAACTTCAATCCAACGATGCTTCGGTTTTGTCACTTGTGGTGAATTAGATTTTAGGAGAATAAGTTAGACCTTTCAAGACTCTTAAAGCAAAAACGCTTCTATCGAAGGAAGAGGCTGGTCAAATACTACAAATTGGGTTTCATGATACATGTTGGAGTGCAAGTGTTTCAATTGCAGACGACAATGTTCCGTAACGGCTTTTAGAAATGTCTAACTCATTACTACTTGCTTGAAGAAGAATTTGTTAATATGGATGCAACTCTTTCTTGACACACTGGTTTATAAGATGTGAGTCAAATAATACCAAGCTATACAATAGGATTAGTTAAGACCTAACGGAAATATGCATTTTGAGTGCTTAAAAATTCATTTCTGAAGAACTTGTGAAAAATGTGAATCTGAAGGACTCGAACACTACAAGATTTTCTTTTTACTCGCCTTAGAATGATTGAATGAATAATCCCTAACCCTACATTTGATACGAAAATAAGCAAAGAGATTGATAACCCACAATCCAAGATAAACCCCTTTGTGTTACAAATAATCCCCTACAAGCGGGTTGCTACCTCGCTGATACTGCTGTGAGAGCCTCTGGATCAATTGTTTCAGGTCGTCAATACGTGCTATCAACACCATATTACTCTCCTTCAACTCAATGATCTCACGTCGATCTACCGAGGAAAACCCCTTTCAATTGGAGGAAAATCTGTCCTTAGAGTAGAATATGGAACTGGTGGACCCAACATCATACACGCGCCATATCTTGCAAACAATTGATCTCCTTCTCGGACGGTTCTGTACCAGCCTGCGTCTTCGCAAACAATTGATTCATAAACTCTTTCTCTAGTACGGAGTAATGAGCCTGCAAAACAAAACAAAACAAAACAAAAAACAATTATAACTTGAACACTAGTTTTTTGATTGAAAAAAATTCAATAAGTTAAAAAAAAAAAAAAAAAACTATCAAGAGCTACAATCTTAGAAAAAAAAAAACACTTAGTTTCACAACAGTTTCCTTCGATCTCTCGTCACACACCACACCACCTCTTCAGGCTCGGCTCCCATCTTCATATGTATCTTCTCAAACACCTCAATCTTCTTCAATTTCCACTTCAACTCCTTTTCCTGCAAACAAAAAATCATATTCATTTCAATCAGTCAAAAAATAAAAGAAATAAAATTTAAATATATTGAATTAATTGAATTTGCCTAATTAAACAAGTTACTTACCATCTTTAAGGCGATACTGACCGTAGATACACGATCCTTGTGAATGCTTCATCTCTCCCTTGCTCATATTATCTAGAGCACGCTGCGATCGATCCTGAAACTGCTTCGACTTCCACAGCATCTTTAGAGTCTCCTCCATCTCGTTATCGCACCAAAAGATCTTCTTTCCGTTCTGTACTGCTTGTCTCAACTTATATACACTATCACGAACCCGGTCTATCATTTTTTTTCCTTCACATGACGATCACCAGATCTGTATGCTCTTTCTTCCAACAGTAGAGTTCCTGTAACTCCAAAGATAACAATAGGAAACAGTTATAGTTACTGGCCACAATTAGAAATATTATACAAACTAAATAAACAGATGCAAATTTGATGTTCAACAATCTGAAAGCAGCCTTCAAGTAGGACACTCTGCAACCTGGATACAAAGGCTCCCTACCAGCATTTAAGATATCAAAAAAAGGTTTGGAAGCAGGTGACGGAATGTCATCAAAAGCATCCAGCGTCTCATGATCTACAACCTCGAAATAACCAAATCTATCCACAATCATATCCTCATACGGATTTGAACGCATCGTTCTTGAGGCTTTTCCTTACTCAACCTTATCATGTTGTGTCTATATCCAATAGTTGGACACAAAACCTAGCTTATATAAGTGCACTATCACTTCATCTGCCGTTTGATATATCCTATTGTGTCACTTAATACATGAACACCTCAAGTGACGGGGATAATTGAAAATTTGATTCTAAAAGGCGAAGTTCACAAAGTTTTTGACGTGTCTAGCAAACACGTTGTTCAAATAATCATCGACAAGCCGTTCATACATTCAGGATCTATCGTAAAATCATGACAAATCCGATCCCACCTTTCTGTCCATTAAATCATGATCCATGTCAAATGCATTACTCATAAATCGATACATTCACTAAATTTTAGTTGTATAGCAAATAAATTCTCACTTTCACTCTCACTAATAGCATCCCAACATATTACAACTCCGCTATCTCTTTCAAAGTTATAATGAAATCCAAAGTTATCCAAAATTCCATAATAATTTTATAAAAATAGAGTAATCATAAATCAATACACAAACAATTAAAGATTAATTTCATAACAAGAAAAAAAACAAATATAAAAAAAACTTAAAGATTAAATTATTTAGGCCATTACACTCACTCAAAGTAGTCCAAATTTTGATCTAACTCAAATCTTGGAGATCATTCTGATATATAAAGTATCAACTAATTTGCAGATCCACATGATCAGTTTATGTTGTTAGTATATATGTTGTTCCAATGTACTTAAACACTTGCGCAATTTTTTAAAGATTTATTCATTTAATATTACAGCACACACTAATCCGTGATTACAGTACACAGTAATCCATTATCACCTTTAGTGCTTTACATCTAGTTACAAAATGGTGTCAAGCTCCAAGTTATCAATTTTAATCACCAAAGCAATATATAATTTCACAAGTTCAATATAATCGACCCAATCATCAAATCAACCACCACGGACCGAGACACACTCTCGATCCCTTACAAATCAACCTCAATCATCAAACCAACCTCCAACAATTAATAATAATCAACTTCCAATAACAAATCAAACCAACAACCCAAATAAAAAAAAAATGAAATTTTAGAGTTTAGAAATTATCATGTGCAACTGACGGTGTGGTGGTGAGGGATGATGATGGTGGCATGGGGTGGTGATGAGGTCCGGCTCCGGTGGTCAAGCGGGACTCCCTGGTGGTGAGGGCCGGTTCCGAATTGACGGGACTCCCTGGTGGTGATGGCTAGCTCCGGGAGTGACGCCGACAAGATGGGGAAGGGGGGAGAGGGCAAGGCTGTGACGGAGGTGGTACGAGATGGGGAAGGGTGGTGGGGGAAGGCGACGGCGACTGTGACGGATGAAGGAAAAGGTGTGAATAGACGAAGGAAATGGAGGAACTTGATGTCTATTTGATTTTCAGGTTACGAGTTTTACGACAGAATTATCGTGTCTATCACTAATTTGCGACAGCACAAGGGTATCCCTAACAGATTTGCGACAACACAAGGGTATCCGTTGCTGAATTGTAACGATAAATTATTTTCGTCGCAAACATTACATAGTGATGCACTTTTTAAAATCTGTCGTTAATTATAGAGGAAGAACAACTCGTCGTTATTACAATGTTGTCTTATAGTGAATTGGTTTTGACAATAGTATGTTTTGGGATGATGTGTTGAGGATTACGTCAACAACAATGCACACATCAAGTGTCTTGCTAATAATCAATTGTCTCTTCAAGGTTCATGGCCACATATTTTGCAACAAGTCATCCTTCGTCAATCAAACTCGAGGACGAGTTTTCTCTAATAGAGGGAGAATGATGCAGGAAGATTATAAATTATTTTTAGTTATTTTATATTATAAAATTTTGTCATTTTAAGTTAATTTTTGTATTTCAATTTCTTTAATTTAATTAGGATAATCTAGAGAATCTAGTTAGTTAGAAGATTAGGTTTTGAAGATCTATTTAAACTGTTTTAGGAGTTTAATTTTTGTTTCAGAATATTGAATTCCTCGTTTGAAAAAGAGAGATTTTGTTTTCCATTTATCGATCTAGTTTTTCGTTTTGATCTTGCATGTCATACCCCTTGTTTGCATCATAAAAAACCCTCTTTTTGAAGAGATTGAAAACAGAATGAAATATAAGGACGGAGAGAATATCATGCATAAATAATGTAAGAATTCACCATTCATTAACTCTTTATCTAGTATTATCTCATCTCCGTACCAATCGGGATCTAAACTGAGTAAAATAAATAGATGCTTAATGTTGTGACATTATTGGTAACTGATTTGCGGGATACCATAATGGGACAAAATTAAAGCGCTTCTTTTTTTCTTTTTTTTTTGGTCAAAAGAATTAAAGTCTATCTTAATACGTCAAATTATAGATTTGGACGTAGTAGACAATGACATTGACATATCGTGTCTAAACATGAGAACACTTTCGTTCAGTGATTGTTGAAGGATATGTTTGTTCTCTTCTTCTCTGTGATGAAGTTGTGCAACATAGTCATCTTTTTTACACCTTTCACCCTATAAAAATAAGTGAACATATCCATGAATTATTCGTAAATCAAAACAAGAATAAGAATTCTAGCAAATTGATATTCATGACCAAAATATAAATTTGGTTATGTCAAAATGACAACTCCATTGCACTTTTAATATGGAAGTGTTCGAACAAATTAAACCACGTGTGTGTCGTATGATCAATCTATAGCTTAATTTGTTTTACTCCAAAATCTTGTACGGATGATTAGTTGATTAGTTGATTAGTTGATTAATAGATTAGTATTCTCACTTGTTCAGATTGCAAAAGTTAACAGAAGACTAGACACGAGGGATTTTAATTAATCAAAAGCTCCATATATCTCACAAAAGAAACGAGGAGCTTTCACTATCTTGTACAGTACTCCACTAAGTTCATGAATTAGTCAAATAGACTAATGAAACGTGTCGTTGGTTGCTTAAGTGATGCAGGAAGATTTCGTCTGATTTTTTTGGATATTTTTCAATTTTGGAATTCAAATTATTTTTTTGATTTAGATACTAAGTGAGTTATTTTAGTGTTTAAAGTTTATTTAAATTAGATAGGGTTAATTTTATTTATTAGTGGAACTAGTGTTTCTTACCGTTCTATTTAACCTCATTATCATATTTCCATTGATTTTTTTTCCAGAATATTAAGAATTTCTTCGTTTGAGAAGAGAGACTTTGTTCTCTAATGATGCAAAGGAACAACAGCTACGACATTCAAGATCAAAATGATAGACAAGATCGAGAAATAAAGAACACTGTCTCTATTCTCAAAATGAGGAATTCTCGATATTTCTCAAACAAAACATCTATAGACTATGACGACCACCCCAAGGTGAGATTAAATACAAATATGAAACCCTAATTATCCTAAAGTAAAACTAAAATATAAAATAATTAAAAATTACATAAAAATATGTTAAAATTTAAACTAGAAAAGTATCTAAAAATAATTTCAAGAAATCATCGTGCATCATTCTCTCCCGATTTAAAAAAACTTGTCCTCGAGTTAGATTAATGGAGGTAAACTTGTTGCAGAATATGCGACCACGAACTTTAAAGTACGGAATGCAAATGCACGTGTGTTCATTGTTCTCCTATTCTTCAAAATACCGGTTCTAAATATAGAGTTGAACGATGAATTCTTGAAATATATTGATGTCACAATCACAATCTTGCTAGGCTTTAAAGCAAGACATGATATTTTAGGCTTTGACACATCAAATGATATAGTGGTAACAAGTTGTTCCTCTTCCAAACGAACAACTTCTTTTGGTGGCTCGGCTTTAATCATATTCTCAACCATGACTTCAGCTTCAAGCAACTCATCATCGCCATAATCATCATATGTGGCTTCTCCCAATTCATCTTCATCTTCATCAAGGTCATTATCGAAGATGGAACTACCAAAATCGTTAAACTCTGGAATCTCGATTTTCATCTCAATGTTTTGAGATGGCATTATATCTTCAATCTGAAAGGCTCGTCGTCCTCCCCAGGTTGGAAACACAAACAAATCTAAATCTTCCTCATCATTTCATCGTCGAATGAAATCTCTGATTCCTATTGTTCAACGTTGGATTGAGTAATATATGTTCCCTCTGGAGGTGCCGCTTTAGATTTCGAATCCGCCTTCAATTTTCTTCTATCTCGCTGTCGCGTGGGTCTCGTTTCTGTCGATATAGCTGCTCGACTTCCTTTAGATCGAATCTACGACCCCAAATATTGTGGCACCTTCTTCGTCTAAATTCACGTCCATAACGATCGGCCATAATATGATACCAAATGATGCAAAGATAGGGCTTTATACTTGATCAGATAACACTAAATCAATGTTAAATGAGGCGTAACGCAGCCACATAGGTTTTTGAATAAATCAATCAACTAGAAAACCCGGTTCACCGTACGACTGGAACAAACAAGACTCAACGACCCCCACTATTACGGCTCCTCCGTTTGAATTCACGTCCTTCATGATCGGTCAACTTTGATACCATATCGTGGAATCACTTTTAACAACAGTTCAAAATGATGGTAGTAGATCTATTATATTATTTTGTATTTTAATTAACACTTTTTCTCACACGAAAGCTACCACACTTCCGTTGTCAAAACAATCACTATCAAGTATAGATTTTGATTTTGCGGTTTGATGATCCGGTAGATCATCAGATCGATTTATGATGCATCGTTCTTTTTAAAAATCGATTTGAGGAGTGGTTATCATCATATCAGAGTTCACCCTGGGGATGAGAGGAAGACAAATTTTAAGACTAGAGATGGTCTTTATGAGTGGATGGTGATGTCATTTGGACTGTCCAATACGTCGAGCATTTTTATGAGACTGATGAGTCAGGTATTTCGCTCTTTTATTAGTAGTTCATTATTGTCTATTGTGATGACATTCTTGTAATTAATTGTCAACTGATGCAAACAAGCAAGTGCTACAACATGTAAGATCAAAACGAAAGACGATATCACATATAGAGAAAAAAAAAATCTCTCTTCTCATAAGAGAAAATTCTCAACTTTCTGAAAAAAGATAAACTAAATGACGACAAGCTCGTAATGAGCTCAAATAGAATTCTAAAAAACCCTACTTCACTAATAAATAAAAACAACCTAATTAATTAAAAGTAATCTCAAACATAAAAATAACTAACTTAATATCTTAAACATATAAATAACTTGAACCCTAAATTTGGAAAATATCCAAAAAGAATCTAACGTAATCTTCCCACATCTTTCTTCCCAGTTAGAGAAAAACTTATCCTCGAGTTTGAACGGTATATAATGATTTGTTACTGAATATTCAACCGCGAATTTTGAAATAAGAAATGAACATTAGTATGATGTACGCTATTTTCATAGTTGATCTCCTCTTCTTCAAGCATTCGCTCCCCAATATAGCGTTAAACGATAAACTCTCCCTAAATATTGATGTAAAAATCCCAATCTCGTTGGGCTTTAAAGCAAGACGAGAATGTCTAGGTTTCGTCACATCAAAAACTACACTTATGAGTCGATCCTCCCTCGGATCAACAACTTCGTTTCGTGATTTGGCTATGATCACGATCTCCTCAAGTGTATCATTCACCAAGAATACGAATTCAAGTGACGTTTCGTCGCCATAATCATCGTATATGGTTTTTCCCAATTCAACACCATTTTCATCAGAATAATTATCGAAGATAAGACTATCAAACTCTACAAACTCTAGAATCTCGATTTTTTTTTCAATGCTTTGAGATGGGATCAGATCTCCGATCTACACGGCTCGTTGTTCTCCCCAGGTTGGAACCACAAACAGATCTAGATATTCCTCATCATCTTCATCGTTGGAAGAAATCTCCAATTCTTCATGTTCGCCTTTGGATCGAGCAATTCATCTTGTCTCCGTAAGTTACCGCTCTAGATCCCGAATCCGTCTTCAATTCTTTTTAATCTTGATGTCACGTGGGTCTCGTTTCTGTCGATATGGTTGCTCGACCAATGGTGCAGGAAGATTTCGTCACATTATTTTTGGTTATTTTCCAATTTTATCATTCAAACTATTTTTATGATTTGGAATTTTGGATACTAAATTAGTTATGTTAATGTTTAAAGTTCACTTTTAATTAGTAATGATTAATTTTATTTATTAGTGGTACTAGTGTTTTTTGGAGTTCTATTTAACCGCATTATTAGCTTGCCGTCAAATTCAGTTGATATTTTTCAGAATATGGAGAATTTTCTTATATGAGAAGATAGATTTTGTTGTCTATCTATCGATCAAGTCTTTAGTCTTAATTTTGCATGTTATAGTCCTTGCTTGTTTGCATCACTTGGTTTGACAAAATGGGGTCCCTTTTATTTTTCCGATAAAGTTTATCTCATAGGGTATTTTTTTGTGCTTGACAAAATATTTTATTGCCTACGTTATTAAATGATTTACTCAATATTTATATTTTTTCTATCCTATATTAATTGGTACGTGTTTATTCGATACGAATATTTATATGAGTGTTGAATTTGTATGGATTTTGATAAATAGATTTTTTTTCGAATATTTTTTTTATAGTGGAATTTATTATAACAGTTGAAAGAGTAGTTAGTGGTTGTACAGTAACATGAGATTGGTTTTTTTTTTTTTTTATGTTAAAAAATTATCAAAAAAAAGGTAACTTTTATTTTATGACAACCCAAATAAAAAAAATATAATGATTAATATGGAACAAAAAGAGTAGTATTTTTGATAAGATAGATGGAGTAAAGTATGCAGTATCATTAAGTATCGACCGTTTATGCAGTATCATCAAGTATGTATTCATTCCGTGTCATAAAAATTATAACAATGTATAATACTCCCTTCGTCCCTTATATCTTGTAATCGTTTGATCATGATCGATTTTTATGTGTATGCTGAATTTGATATATTTTGATTACTATATTATGATTTTTATGATGTTGTTGGGTTTGATATGAAAGGATGAAAGAGAATGAGGGAGGAGATAATGGAATATAGTGGATATTGTATTTATTTTAATATTAAATTATTTCTAAATAAAAAAAATAATGCAAGTATGGTAAGTTTTATGGAACAACCCAAAATACAAATGTTGTAAGAATTATGGGACATAGGGACTAATCATATACTCTCCGTCTCAATATAAATGCAATAATTTTTTATTTTGTTGTCTCAATTTATTTGTAACTTGTCCTGTTTTAGTAACTTTCTAATCTAAAAAAAATCAAATCAATAATATTATGTTACAGTACATACATTATTGTCTTTCACAACTGTTACAATAAATTCCACTACATTACCTCAAAAAAAATTATTTTTTCATCAAATCCAACAAAAATTCAACCGACACATAAAATTTTATGTCGGATCAAACGATTGTCAATAAATTGGGACGGAAGGGAGTATTATTTATAGTGTGAATTTTGATGTGCTATTTTTTTTTTACTAGTAAACGATATGATATTAATTTAATTTTGAGCAAGGATAATAATTCATAATTTAAGTTATCTTTACGATAATTTTTTAAAAAAATATTATTTTTTGATTGTCTTACGAATTATTTGTAATGTTGTCAAAATTTTTTTAGTTTATTTGACCAAATATCATTGTTAATATGGGATGAAAAAAATATCTTAAAAAGCTTATTTCTCCATTACATCTGACGAGAATAGAATTTCGGATCCAATTACCGTAATCAAGGAAATTGTTACACGCATATAGCGGAGGTAGTTACATAGTCCATCGGATAAAAAGAACAGGGTGAAGCAATCTTGCAAGGTTAGGCAAGAACATGTGCGTGTTGTTCCACGATACCCCTAGCTAGCTACATGAAACTGACTAGACAACACTACTTGCATGAGAATCTATGAACTATTCTTCTACTCCAACAATTCGATCAACCTTCCCTTCCATTTTGCTCAGGCTCCAGTGCCACTGAGCAAGAATAGTACGTTCTGATAAATTCAAGATACGCCTGGGTGACATGATAAAGTAATTATTTAATGTCTATTATCTTCGTGTCAATATAATTGCAAGAGTTGGATTTGTCGGGGATTTAAGATAGGTATTGGATTTATATAAAATTTAATAAATAAAAAAATATTATTTTAAAAATCATGAGTTTAAAAGAAAAAAAAAGAAAACAGTGATGGAATAGTTTAATTATAATAATATAAATTCATTATTAAAAAAAATTAAAAATATTCTATTTATATTTGGACTAATAAAAAAATATTATAATTAAATTGAAACGAATGAAATAATTAAGTACCCAAATAAACTTTAAACATTGGTTTTGCTAGAATAAGTAATACTTTTTTTTTTTTTTTTGATACGCCATAGTTCCGTGCAGATATTGCGAATGTTGTTGTATCAATCATATATATATGTTGTGCTGGTCAATATATATATTATGACATATTTAAATTTAAATATTTTTATATAAATTCAATGATTAGGATTAAAATATAAAAAATAAATGTAGATAAAATAAGAGTTACAAACACTAATTCAGAATTCGAAGGTCCATTTTGCCGGCCTCACCTTCCCTAGCTGGTGGACAATTATTTAAAACTCTATGTCATTGATCAGTTTTGGAGACGTCTTATAATGCTCTGTCAGGTAGAGTATAAAATAAAAAAAGAAAAACAAATGGAACAAATATTGGGAGAATGAGCTAGCGTTAGGGTTTCAGGTGTGGCTTGCTAGGCCATTTGTTGTACGCGAATCCCTCACATAGCATAAGAATGAGATAGAAAAGGAGCAGGATTCCTCGTTGTCGCTGTCCCGTAATAAAAAAATTCAACCGTCCAAAAAATCAAAAATCAAAAAAATAAAAAATTGAAATAATTTTATGATGCAATCTTTACCGTTAAAATGGAGAACAGCATCATTGTTGTCCAAAAAAAATGGCAGGCGATCCTTATCCGATAGAAAACCGTAACGAGAAGGGGGAAATAAAGTCTCCCGGCCTCAGGGGTTATCTCATCTCATCTCATTTGACAAACGATTCGGACCAAAAATATGGATGATGTTTTGAGTTCAAGCCTCGAGGATAATAAGTTGTTAATGTGGAGTTAAGTTCGTCGGCCAATGCGTCGGTTTACGTGGTCAATTTGATTTACGGATTCTGGATAGTTCTTTCTCCTACAAGGGGTTTTTGAAATTCAAAATAACAAATCTAACTAAAAAGTAAAGGCTAGGGTTTAATTATCTCTAAAGAAAACACTAAAACAACAAATGACCAAAACGCCCCTCAGCTGATTTTCTGAAAACAGAAAAATGATCGAAGACGATATCTAAAACAATGTTTGATTGATCAATGATGTCAATCAAAATTTGCATCAAAATTTACATCGATAAAATCCCAAATCAAATTATTATATTCTTTTTATAGGTCGACTGAGAGAATTAGGAGACAATAAATTTTACACTTTTCAAATTATCCCTACTTTATTTTACATTATCTTCATTATCATTATTTTTTTTCTGTATACCCAGTCACATATCTAATCCTTTCTCTTTCTTCTTCCTCATACTACCCACCCATAATTCGCCTAATAATTCATCAAAAATTACAAAGGATATTCGAATAAAATGATATAAAGTCAAGTAAGTCAAGTAATCATAAAGGATATTCGTGTAAATCAATATTTCGTAATTCATTTTGAATGAAGTAAATATATCATAGCATTTTCAAGAATAGTGATAACATGATACTGGTATCATGCACGGAATTAAACACTCGGATAAAATAAGGGTCGCACAATTGTAAGAGTATCTCCAATGAAAAATATCAAACTTGACAATGCCAAGGTATAGTTTGACAATGAATAATATTAATTTGTTATAATTTGATAATATTGATCTAACGATATCGTGTTATAATTTGACACGATCATTTAATGAATGATGATGATTTAACCACAGATTATTTTTGTATGGTTCTTTTTTTTTTTCCATGAAATTTTCCACCAATTTCTTTTGTGTTTCAAGTATGTCCAATTTTAATAAATGATATTTGTCTTGTTAAATTTAGCAACCCCTTTGGCAAAAGGTATGTTTTGACAACCAAAAACGCAATCATTGGAGTGAAAAAAAGAACAAAACCAATTGCTATATTTTACCTATAGCATCTCATATAACGTGTTCATTGTGGATGCTCTAATGTTGTGATTAGAAAAATAGGAAGATCAAACAACAAATAAACGACACATTAGGACATCGTTACCCCACTTGACTTGTGGCCTTATTCCAAATCAATGAAATTCGTAATTAGGTTTAGGCACATCAATGCATTTTGTTATGCCATGAATGTTCATAGTCAATATTACTGTAACATTGTACACCCCTACATATATTTTAATTTGTGGACGGGGAAAAGTTTCTCCCCACACTTTCCTTGGACGTACGATCAGGACACTACAAACAAAAGAATAAACCACCGATAAAAATCTTATTCCTTTCGACACGAATTACTCAAAAATATTTTGATTTGATATAAAAATTTATGTTAGTTTGAATTTATGTGATTTTAATGAAAAATAAATATCTTTTTAATGATAGTGTTGTTTATCATAATAATTGTAAAATGAGTTAGTGAGTTTACTGTAACAGATAATATTAATTTGATATTTTTTAATATTAAAAGAATAATATAAATAAACACATTTCATTAATTTTAAAATTGATAAAACAAAATGTTTTAAATAATTTGAACGAGAAAGTATGTGATTTACTTTCAAGAAACGAATGACAGAAACGCAAATCAATTTTGAAGCATGGAAAACGTCCACGAACTGTATTGAGTTGAAAGGTTTTAATTTATCTAATCGCTTGTTGGTTATCCTATCTGGACCGAAGACAACATCAGGTGTGAGTTCATTAATTACTCCTAATTCACTTACAAATTATAAGTAAAAATTAAACTATCGACACATGTTGGTTCAATTGCTTGGAAGGTTTGCGCGATCTATTGAGAAGTTTCCGAGTTCGGATCTTATTAATATTAATAATTGAGATTGTAAGAGCTTTAAGTTTTTATTTGAAAGCAAGTCCGATGGATTTGATAAAAGCCTAGACATTGCCAAAATATAAGAAAAGATGTAAATTGTTTCATTCAATAGTCACAAGTTTCAAAAACAAAATTTAAATTTTGCTAAAGTGCATGTCATATTTGGCTACAAAAATAGTAAAACTATTCTTTTTTGGCTAATTCATAATTTTGATGAGAATCTTCCTGCAACATACAAAAATAATCTCAATGAATGATGTGGCTTCATCCAAATCATTGGTTTACTATCTTAGTAAATTATAGCATTCCTCCTGTTGAAATTGCATTGCTATAGGTTAGCAAATTGATACCATTCATTCACAAAATATAGGATTGCTTATGCCAAAATAGCATTACCCATTTTCATCTCATATAGAAATAAGTTTCACATTGGGTTTTTTCTAGGACCTCCATTAATTTGTGTTTCTCGCAGGGTAAGTTGGACATAAATGGCCAACCGTAAGACAAGACTGAAAGTAAGAAACAACATGCACGAACGCAAATAACATGAAGTGCAGACAGCAAAAGGGCAAATGGACTAGGAAAACAGTACATGAACCAGACGAGCACGATATGTGCATTAAATGCGTGAGTGAACGATTCAATGAAGTGGTGAAATCGAACGAAAAGAAGAAGCAACTGCAACAAAGCAGTGAGTGATACTCAGCTAGCTAGGGCAGCAGCTGTCATTCCGTGCATCAATTCCCCACCACACTGCATCATTTTAGCACATATGTACACAAGAAAATACCTTTTGCGTTTCAAATTAAGTGTGATGTTTTAAAAAACATCTTTATAAAGGTAAGAGTAGATTAAATATAATTTATTAAAAAATTATTGTAAAATATTAATTATCATTTTAATCATATATTTCAATCTGACGATATTGACATAATTTTCTCAAATCATTAAGATAATAAATTAAACTTCTCAAAATATATATCGAATAATAAAATGATTGAAAATATTGCATATAATAGGAGACGGAAGAGTATATTACTTCCATTGTAAAAGAATTATCCTCTTTCTATTTAACATAAATTATGACACATTATTAATATAGACGTTCCATATAAGTTATTACGTCCCATATAATTTTAACATTGTCAAAGTATACATATTATCTTCTTTCTCAAGTGATACAAGAAATCTTATTACCATTCAAAAAATATTACTCTTTTGTCTCAGATAAATTATGACACATTATTAAAAACGAACGTGTCACATAAATTATAACAGTTCAATATTAAGTAACCTTAATATGCTAAAAAAATCCTTATATCACATTATTTTCTCTTTCATTACTTTTTTCTCTTCACTTACTCATAATTCTAACCCACACTAACAAAGATATTAAGTCAATATTTTCCTTAATAATCATGTCGAGTTAAGAAATCATAATTTATTTGGGTTGGAGAAAGTATTTTCTTCATCAAAATTCATACAAATTCAACACTAACATAATTTTTCGTGCTGGATCAATATGTTATATTCCTTTCGTCTCAAATAAATTATAACATATTAATAAATATTGATGTTTCACATAAAGTATAACGTTTTTGTAAATTGATAAATTTTGAGTAAATAAAACTCTAAAATACTCATATTTTATATCATATTATCTTATTCATTATTATTTTTTCTTGAATTTTAACACTGTTTTTTTAACTTTTTAAAATTTATCCACTCATAATTCATATTCTCTCGGAAGGATATAATGAGAAACAAAAACCTACATCAATGAATTTATTAAAAATTATGCTAAATCAATTAACCTCGCAAGGGTTGACGCAGTAATTTTGATGGGGAGTGGTTCCATGCAATGCAATGACATTGCCCGTGGGGTCAAAACGTTTGCTTTCATCTGGTTAGGTGGCTAGGGTTACTAGGTCTAGGCACATTAGGGCTCCAGTGTGCCATTCCTCGATCTTGTCACCACCTCTCTGAGAAACATGATAAGAAATGAATGAACACCATACAATTTGTAGTGGTGAAGTACTTTTCTCTTGTGAAAATGAATTATGGTTTGCTTTTTTGTTAAACCGTAGAGAAACTGGATTCGACAAACATCCCTAGTGCAAATCTTGCATTCGATCACTTGAGGTCTATTCTTTTTTTTTTCTTTTTTTTTTTGTCGTAAAGAAAGATCGTTTGGTGTTTATCGTAATTTTTATTTATGCTTTAATATTTGTGAACTGTAGTCATGATTTTATGTATTATAGATCAAACATATATTCATCACAGCTCCGTATTTAAAAATCAAAACAAATATCCAGATGTGAATAACATTTCTATAACTTGTATATAGATAATGTATTGATTATAATTTGACTTTTAAATACTCCTATTCCAGAACAACACAATTAGGAGTAAAATAATCTTCTCCACTGGTACTGTGCACCGACTCTGCCCAGTGAAGGAAGAGTATGACAGTAGTACTACTGGCCGTCCGCCAGTAAGTATCGCTCTCTCTGAGCATCAGATTTCCACTACGACTACTGCAACATCAAAACTCACCCACATCATCCAAAAAGAAAAACACCAAAACCAAAAAGCGATTTCTTGGGAAAGCAATAGATTTCTGAATCCCTCCATCCCTCTCTCCGTCATTTACTCCCCAGTTATTCCGTGCGATTTAAATTACATCGTTAATTTCATTAATAATCGTGTGAAATCAATTTTTTGTAATTTATCTAAGATGGATTAAGTAATTTATATTGCGGCCCTAAATAAATTATAATGACACATACTTTGATATCTAATTTATTACGATCAAACATTGTCATTTTATTAAATTATTATGAGACACTAATGATAGTTTTAATTGTGAACTTTAATACTGAATTAGTTTAAGGGTTTTTTGACATAGTTACGAATAAAAACGAAAAGTATCAAAATATGTATCATCGTAATTTATTTGAGGCTGAGGAAATATATATTATGATTACATAAAAACAATATTTGATTGTTCAGTCATGTCGATTAAGTTTTATTTCGATAAATCCTAAGTCAAACTGTTGAGTTTATATAGAATGTAGTTTGTATTATTATGCGGAGTATTATTTTGTATTTTATCCGTCCCAAATGAATTATAACATTTGATTTTTTAGTTTTGTTATTAAGTACGTATTTTCAGGAGTTTCATTTTTCATTTGAATGACGAAAGAAATTACGCTAATGACGTTAGTTTGAAATACATCATTTAAATTATCGTTAATATTTAATAATATTTTTTTTAAAAAATGATAAATAAATGTCCTATGACCCGACTCAAATTTTGATATCGACAAATACATATAATCAAAATATTAATAAAATTATATATTGTAAGACAGAGGGAGTAATTTAGGAACAATGTCTTGTTATTCGTAAATGGGTTTAGATTGTGTGGACGTCTTTTTCAAATCGAACTCATTCCACGGTGGGAATAGCTGGATTGTAGATGCTGATCTTGAAGGAAAGCTTGAGAACTGATGAAGGGAGGATGATCAGAGTGCATGCATGAGCATGAATGAGGATCGATTGATGAATTTGCTTTCTCCCTTTCCTCTGTTCTGTCAGCCATTGAAGTTCTGTTTTATGTGTTGATTGGTCTCAGGATTTTACTGTAAAAAGCCAACTCCTCTTTCTTTCTCATGATCTCTTTGTCTTTCTCTCCTTTTTTCTCTGTTTCCTTTGAAGCTTGAAACACGGGAGAAGGAGCCACCGATTCCAACACTGTAGCTATTCACCTCTGCCCACCACTATAGTACAAAAAGTCTCCATCGTAAATATCTGGACAATACCCATCCAAAAAAAAACATTAAAATAAAAAAACATTAAAATAATTGGTTAAAAAGAAAAAAGATTTTGTTTTGATGCTCAATCATTTAATAAGAGTAGACTTGTAATCACTGTGTGTGAATCATCCTCTCCTCCTAGCTAGCTCTCTTTCTTGAGAGAAAAATCTCAAGACCCCAAAATTTTAATCACTAAAACATTAAAAAAATGGAGATGAGTCATGGCGGAAATGTTGATGCTACTACAAATCAAGTGAATATATCCTCTTCTTCTTGTATTAATGATCATGATATGATGATGATGGGATATGGAGGAGTAGATCATATCATGTCCACCACCACCAATGGTTTCTTCCCTTCACAAACCCACAACCTCCTCATCTCCGCCGCCAACGGCGGCTCCAGCGGTGGCGGCTCTTTCGCGTCAGATGCGATCAAGGCGAAGATCATGGCTCATCCTCACTATCCTCGCCTCCTCGCCGCCTATGTCAACTGCCAGAAGGTAGAGAAAACTTTTTATGTTACAGTTTCAACACTGTGGACATCAAGTTTGATCCTAGTTGATAACAACGATTCAAGTTCTTGTGGTCTTTTAAGTATGTATTTCCGAGTAAGAATTGTTGGTCTATGCTTCAATAGCATTGGAAATCATAGACTTCATTTGTCTATAGTCAGGTGGTTGGAGCATCAAGACAGAGTCATGGACACAATCTGATGGGAGCGAAATATACAGTCTTATCACCCTTATTGATATTACAGAGAGGCTATTTCCAGCTTGTAGAGTAATAGTAACACATTATATATGTATATGGGAAAAATGTTTATACCACAAACGGTAGCAAAATACTTGCTGCGGAGCCATCTAGATCCAGTTTTTAAAAATTAATTTTTTTTTTTGATTTTGTAAAAATGAGTGAGAAGATTGCTTCGCACCATGTAGTTGACTGTTTTTTCTGCACAAACACTAACCCGTATATATATTCGTGATATACTGATGATGTTTGCGGTGTTTTGATCAGGTGGGTGCGCCGGCAGAGGTGGTGGCAAGGATGGAGGAAGCGTGCGAGGCAATGGGGAGAACAGCGGCGGGGGTGGCGGTGTCGTCGTACCTGGGGGAAGATCCGGCATTGGATCAGTTCATGGAGGCGTACTGTGAGATGCTGAGCAAGTACGAGCAGGAGCTGACGAAGCCGCTGAAGGAAGCCATGATTTTCCTGTCCAGGATTGAGTTCCAGTTCAAAGCCCTAACCCTCGCCGCTCCCTCTGCCGCTGGTGGTGATTCTGGTAAACGAATTTCTTTTAAGAGATTATTTGCGTCTCAATTCTGGAAGAAGATTATATTTAGGTTATTAGTACTAACTTTTATTTTAATCCACAACAAAAATATGCGCAAATCATTCTGGGTAAAGACCACCTTGTGATCAAAGGAGTTTTTTCACTGTGAAGTTTATTCACGGAGCCAACTCCTCCTCACATGACGTTTTTATAAAATGAATATGCTGATATATGTGTATTGGGTGGGTTCACTCAAATAATACTTCTTTATTTTCACGATAGATACAACATATATGTATTTTGTATTCCATTCGATCTGATACGTGTGTCGATATAAAATTTGACATGCGTGCAATGATGATCTAACTTATTTTTTTTTTTGTAAATTTATCGTGAAACATCAATAGTTGGGTGAGTTACATACTTTAACTTAATATATATTGCGAGATAATCAGACTTGATTTGATAAAAAAACGAGACTTGTATTCATGTACATAGAATAGTGTATAATGCGTATATGTTGTAATTATTATGGGATGGAGAGAGTATTATTTGATACGAATGAATATAATTCTCGTTTTCATAAGAAATCACCTCAGATCGTTTCGTAATATGTATTAGTTGAAATACGTAATTTTTACGTAATTATTGATGTTTCATGATAAAATTTATAAAATATTATGTTTGATCGTCGGTATAACTTTACATCGATATGCATATTAGGTTAAAATGATGTATCTAATGTGGGACGAGGGGAATAATAGAGTGGAGTAATTTGTTTTTAGAACATAAAATGATCAACATTCTTAGGTTATCATGAATTGATATACTAGTAGTCCTTTTGCACAACTGGTGGAGCATTTTTTTTTTTTTTGATAAAACAACTGGTGGAGTTTATTTTTTTCATTCTGCAACTGTGGTACTTGGATAGTCCTACATTAATTCACTGCTAGTATCATTCACAGAGCACTGTAGAAATTCACGTCTGACAGTACTCTGACTATTCCTAGGCTTCATACAATTCTGCTGGCACTGTTTTTTTTTTTTTTTTGGTCAAGGATTATTGTTTATTTTTGCTGCTATTGTTGTTCACGCTGGTCTAGTCCGACGCAGTCTTGGACATTAAACTAGACATTTTGTGTCATGCACCAATGAATCCGTTTTTTGCCAACATAGTCCCTTTTTTTATGTACTATCAGTTTTGTTTTTTTAATGTTTTTTCTCATGCATAGTTCTTTTTCTTTCAATGAATTGGTGGTCTGTATTTTTCTTTCTTTTTGATAGAATATATCCAAGAACATCTTTTGTGAAAACCAATGTGATGAACTTTTGTGGTATGTTAGAAATGTGCATTCTCCTGTGTTGATTGGTAGATTCACATCCCCTTTTTCCATCCTAGTCTAGAATCTCTTTATTCTTGTTTTTTAATTCTTCGTTTCCCGGAGGAATAGGTTTTCTATTGTTTGGGGCAGATGTAAAACTATATATCTCGCTCTAACTTGACCATGCCCATCATGAAAGGAAAACCTTATCTCTAGACTATTTCCAGCTCTGTTATTCATCTCGTTTTGATGTTTGCATGATGATAATGGTTGAGAAAATAATATTCCCTGCATGCAAGAAATGAATTTTGGACCAACAAGAAGTACAATATGAAGCTCACATGTTAGAACTCAATTGCCTCATTGAGCAACATATAAAGATTCTCTTCGATAATGTTTTGTTAAAGATTAGCTTGTTGACATGCATGCAATTCGGTGGTGGTTCAAAGCACAGTTTCTTTTTTGTTTTTCAAAGATCAGCTTCTTCAAAATAGAAAGTTAAAATTTTCCTATTTTCACTTTGTGCCCTTTACTTTTAGTAACAATGGGTTTTGGATATTTCTGTACCCTTGCCTTTCAATGTTATTGTGACTCCGCTCCATTTCATGCGGGTAATAATAATGTGGTTATACTAGGTGGCATACCTTGTCATCGATCTTCTCTAGCTTCCTTAATTTTTCCGCTCTAGGGTTCAGTATTTTATAAAGTCTGTACATTCTTAAGCACCACACCTAGGCACTAGAGATGGATTGATCATGTTGGATCCTCCATTTTTGGTCGGTGTAATTGTTGTCCATTTCCTGATCGAATCAGGAGGCACCACAAAGGGAGCAAAGCTTTCCCAGCAAATGTTTTCTCCATCAACAAGACTCGAACTCAAAAACTTAAGATGGAGCCTAGCTCTCAGCCACTCTGACCAATAGATGTCAGTATTAGAACTTTGGTATCTAGGACTAATAGAACTTTGATATCTAGAGTTGCAGAACTTGTTTAGGATACAGACATATGAGTCACATTTAGAACTTGCTCAATATATCATTGATCTATTTTGTGACATGTGAAAACTTCCATCTTCAAACTCTTCCCTCATCGGCATTTCAAGGAGTTACCATTGTTGTACGACTTCATTGGTTCTCATTTATCTTATGCCGGAAACTATGTGCTACTATAATTTTCCTAGTTAACCCTACAACTAGGATTTGTTGCCCAAGGGCAATTTTTCATGCATGAATTGCAGGGTTTGTGTTTTCACCTTACAACTCTTTTATGCAAGATGATCTTCTTTCAGTTAGCTGGGATTGTCTCCTTAGTACTTATGTAGTCATCGATTCCGGCCAATTAGCTTTTGTGCATTCAATAATTTCAAGTGCATTGCGTCATTGGTGAATGATCAATGAGACATTTCTTATTCTCCTAGTAGTCACCCGAGAATTGATGCATCGTAAATTCCTAATAGAGTGCATTTCCTTTTGGCAGCATCAGGGGACGGCGCTCATGATAAGAAAGCATCGTCAAAGGAAGACATCGACATGAATGCGAACTTCATAGATCCCGAAGCAGAGGACAGGGAGCTGAAATGCCAGCTCCTGCGGAAGTATAGCGGGTACTTGGGAAGTCTGAAGCAAGAGTTCATGAAGAAGAGAAAGAAGGGGAAGCTGCCGAAAGAAGCGAGGCAGCAGTTGCTCGATTGGTGGAGCAGGCATTACAAGTGGCCATATCCATCGGTATGTCGTGCATATTCCTCTACATTGTATCATAATATGTAACTCGAATAAATTCGACGATGTTGGCCACAGAAGTTTAAGCACATGGTGCAAAACAATTTACAGGAATCCCAGAAGCTGGCTTTAGCTGAAGCAACAGGGCTGGATCAGAAGCAGATAAACAACTGGTTTATCAATCAGAGGAAACGGCACTGGAAGCCCTCCGAAGACATGCAGTTCGTGGTGATGGATGCCGCTGCTCATTCCCACTATAACTACATGGACAACATCCTCGGCAACGTCTTCCCGATGGATGTTTCCTCTACCCTGCTCGGTTGATCAGTGACGGAGGTATTGTGCCCCCTTCATGCGCACGCCTCATGCCAAGTGTTTATATAAACGATATAACCTATATATATTTGACATGTAATGGTTTTTTGGGACCAGCAGCTTTGCGTACGTAGCTGGATCAAAGTTTTTAATTTGATATAATTGTATCTTGTAAGTTGTAACGAGCACTTCGTCTATTCTATATTAAATCTGGTTTAAGGATGGTGGAATCGTCATCGATAAGTTTTTCACAGGTGGTCAGGATGCCCGCGGGCATATCCGCGTAGATAGGACCTCTATGACCTATGGAATTCGAGGGAGCACCCTTCATGAGGATGGTATTGGCTAAGTGTTTCGTATCTCATTGTAAGAAACTAATTGATTCTGGTCACTTTAGAGAAGTAAGTTGTGAGGATAAATCAAAATAAGGCTTGTAACTCTGGTTATGGGGCGAGTCCAGAAATATGTGGCAAGATTTTCAGATGGTATTCAAGTGTAAACGAGAGAGAATGGTGAATACATAACTAGTAAGTTATGTAAGAGCTAATATACTTGAACATTTGGAGGAACGTAAAGTCTACCTAAACGCTTTTGAATAACAGGTCGAGGCAATGCAGACTAGAGAGGTGTTAAAAGGCACGAAAGAGTGCATTGAAGTGGTAGACAACCGCGGTATAGTACAAAGCCACCAGGCTGCAGTTTATGTAGCATATGCTTCATAGATCTCATACCATAGAAGAAGCAAGCAGTTCAGAAACAATTTTTTTCTTTAGATAGTTGCACTACAAGATAGATCCTTTTCATGTATCATACCAGCATGATCCAAACATGGATCAGAGACTGCAGATCAGGAACAAAATCGTGGCTAGACATCAATGAAACACATCATTACAGGGTCTTTGCAGTCGCACGTAAGAAGCACTATCTGAAGATGCGGAAGTCACATTACCTGGATGGTTAGCATATCTAAGTCGCGTGCTAATCCACGAGCAGAGATGTGTAACATCCACCTGCATTCACATACAAGAGGCTAGCTCGAAGTACATACATGCTTGATTCAAACTAAAGTTCCAAAAAAAGTGCAATGGAACAGCAACGGCTGCACTAAACTACTTGCTTCTTTTTGCTCAGCTTCTGGCATTAAACTTGTTGCCAAAAAATGACTGTTTCCAAGTGCTTCTTAAATCAGTTACTAGAGATGAACATCACTCATGATCATCATTAAAGTCCATTACTAAAAAAAATAAAAATCATGGGATTATCACCTTCGATGTGGCCCTGCATTGCGTTGCTTCTGCTTTGCATATCGCTATGTTGTTCTGCTGAGGAGAGATCGCTATACATAGTTCTAGCCGAAGGGGAGTCTTTAGCCTTCCGGGAAGATTTTGTCCCTGCAGGAAGAGAATTAGAATCTGACAGGTAACATGAGAAACTGCTTCTAGATTGGAGTGGATCAATTTTTTTTGTTCAAAAACCGTAATTCTCATTCCAATAACCAAATGAATATCTTTCTGATCTCAAATCTAATTCTCTTATAAGCTTCAACTATGTAAATTTGTATCACTTCTCGAACCCATATGCCTCTGCATAGGTGTCAAAGGCAGGTTGTTTCGCCACTAGATATGACAACTATCTACTGACATCCATTTCTTGACGGCAACATTACATGAGGTCACTCATCTTGGGATCGCTAGATGTAGAAGTATGCGTTAAACACAAACTTCTTGAACATATCCACAACAAAAGTAGCTAATCATGCTATCAACCAACACCATATATTCCTTATAAACTCCTAGAGCTTCTAAGGTGTTACAATAAATTCCCAATGTATCAAAACATGTCTCAATTGAGAACGACTGAAACTAGCTATCCATCACTTCGTATATGGCTTCAACCTGAAGGGCTTTCACGTTGAAGGCGTAATAAAAATAAGCATATTCCTGGACTTTTTGTTTAAAGCTAACAAGCTAACATTATGAAAAAAGAGAAATCATCTAGCAAAAGGGGCAATGAACCTCTAATATATATGTATAAGCACCTCTAAGATCTATCAGCTCTTTCATGTTTCATTAGATTATGGTTGTCTCCATGTATTCTCACTTGCAGACAGTCCTATGAGTCCAAAACAAATAGCATTGTCGAATCGCACAATGAGCTCCTCCAGAGCACACTAGAAACTGGGACATATAGCAAGATCTGTAGCTTCACCCACCTCACTAACGGCTTCGCCCTCCATACCACATATACTCAGGTGCTGTCTCACTCTATATGCAAAATGAGTTTACAAGCCATGGGCTCAACGGTGGTATAAATGTAAAAATATGACTAATATAAGTTTCATTGCAACTATCAAGGCCAGGAAGCTTAGCGAAAGCAAAAGAGTGCGACTAGTGCATAAGGATAGAGGGGCCAAGCCAATGACAACCTATATACCTCAATTCCTAGACATACCTGAAGGCGTGTGGGCTAAACCAGGAAGACAGAAGAACACCGGGGAAGGGATTGTAATCGGATTCATCGACTCGGGCATAGACCCGCTACACCCAAGTTTCGCCCACGATCCCATTAACCCCTTCGCCGGCAACCTGACCAGATTCTCGGGCACGTGTGAAACGGGTCCCAGGTTTCCGGCCTGCTCATGCAATGGGAAGATAGTTTCGGCCAGGTTCTTTGCAGATGGAGCTCAAGCAGCAGCTACACTTGATCCTGAAAAAGACTTCCTCTCTCCCTTTGATGCTGTAGGACATGGCAGGTATTGCACATTTCCTTCTGAATTGAAAAAAGCAACAAAGGTGAAAAAACGAGTACATGAGTGGTTCTTTGCATTCAGCTGAGTTTAACATACAAGCCATTTCATTTTGACTAGCCATGTAGCATCAACTGCTGCTGGGAATTTCGGAGTTCCTGTCGTGGTCAATGGTTTCTTCTATGGGCTGGCAAGTGGGATGGCACCCTCTGCCAGGTCAGTTACTGAGCTTTATTAGCTTCCTATAGATTTGTAAACAACAAGGTAAACATAAAAGATTAGAAAATACTGGTTCATAAACTCAGATAGAGACCAGAATCATCTCCTTTTAGCATGATGCCTTTGGCTTGACATCTTTCTACCTTGACCACAGAATTGCAGTTTACAAGGCGATATACCCCAGCATTGGAACTCTTACAGATGTGCTATCTGCAATTGATCAAGTAGGTTTTCTTTCTAACACAAACGCTGTCATCAAATTTTTATATGCCTTGTCATCACACTGAAAATAATGCTTTTCGAAGTCTCCAAGAAAACAAGGAAAACATTGACCATGAACTCCATGATGTACAAAGCACGTCCTATGATATGGAGTAGATAGTATTGCTGAACCTAAAACCATTCTATTAATTTTATGAAAGTAAAATTTACTATAATGGTGCAATGGTATCTGACAAAACATCAAGAATTCGGACACCGGACCCTGGTTCATAAGGGCATGCCGAGAAGGTGCAGTGCATTCTCATGATTCAAGCCCAAGTAGTACTCAGCATGACAGGAGATGTCATGGCAGAAAATATTGCTCTGTCATGTTTGATCTGCTGGTAGGATTTCTAGCGGTAACATGTTTTGCCTAAACTTATCACGAGCTAGTCAAAATTAAACACAATCACGAAACAAACGTAGGATTTCTGCCATGGTTAGGAGACACCAAAACAAGAAGATGATCCTTTACCAGAGAATTTTATTTTAATGAAATTGCAGGCAGTAAAAGATGGAGTAGACATACTAACCCTCTCGGCTGGACCCGATGAACCGCCAGAAGACACAATAACCTTCCTGGATGTGTTTGAGATTTTCCTATTACTTGCCCGACGGGCTGGAGTTTTTGTGGTCCAAGCTGCAGGCAACAAAGGTCCAGGTCCTAACACGGTCGTCTCTTTCAGTCCTTGGGCTGTTGGTGTGGCTTCCTGCAGCACTGACAGGAGTTACCCTGCCACTCTTACCCTAGGAGACGGTACACAGATCAAAGGTGTTGGATTGTCAGGTAATGTATATTGCAGTACATTTTTCAATAGAAAAAACATTGCTGACTACTTAAATTGTAGTAATTGGTTTGAGAAATGAATATTGATAATAAAACTCCAGAGCTAATCAAACGTGTTCTAGGAAAATTAACCAAGCTCCTAGTTCAGATGTTCAAGGACATTATTCATCACCATTGTCATCATCGTCGCCATGATCAACATCCATGTCAAGAAGTCCTAAATGACAGGTTATACCCCATGAATAATCAATCTCCACACTAATAATTTATTTTCCTTTGGTCTAGGAACTTTCATACATGATAGCACTCTAAATAGCCAATTTCCTCTTAAGTTTCTTATATCATTGTAAAAATCTCTTATAGTTGCATCATTCAAAACAATTAGTTCTGCCTTTCACAAGTAAATATTATCTCCGTACCACGCAACAGATACAATATTTTCCTAATTTGAATATCCCACAAAAGATACAACACTTCCACATTTGAAAGCTTTTTTTTTTTTTAACAAAACTACCAAAACATTCATACTTTTTACGTTATATCATATCAATTCATCCAATTATTTTTTCTCATTCTTTCCTTTTTCTCACTCCTCTCTCTCACAAAACCAAAAGACCAAATAAATCATTTTTATAAAATTCAACACACATAAATACCCGTTCAAATCAAAATATTGTATCTTTCGTGGGATGGAGGAAGTATCATTTAAGGGAATTTCTTAGAATGAAACTTTTTCGTTGTTGAGATTAAGGGGATTTTTTTTTATTTTTTTTAATTTCAGGTCCGACTTTTGGAACTGGACTGATCCAATACAAGCTGGTGCTGGCTAAGGATGCACTGAAGGCTAAAGGCAAATTTCCCAAAACCCCAGCTTATTTGGAGGAATGTCAACACCCAGAAGCTTTTGACCCGATAATTGTCTCAGGTAGTATTGTTATTTGCACCTTCTCAGCAGGATTTTTCAACCAGACATCAACGATTACCGCCATTATCAAGACAACAGAAGCCCTGGGACTGGCAGGTTTCGTTTTAGTTGCAAACCCAAAATATGGTGATTTCATCGCCGCACCAGTCCCCTTCCAGGTTCCAGGGATCATGATCCCAAGAACTGCAGATGCTCAGGTAAGAAAATAGTCCACCATAAAAGTAAGATTCTTCTAAGAAACAAGAGCAATTTCTTAGCTCAAGTCTCACGATTTATAACTTTCCTATTCTAGATGATATTGCAATACTACGAGAAGCATACTAAGAGAAACAAGCGAGAGTGTGGTGCAATGTATGAAGGAAGAGCTGCTATAGGAGAAGGAAGAGTTGCATTCTTCAAAGATCGAGCGCCTATAGTCAGTAGATTCTCTTCCAGGGGACCAGATATCATTGACAGCAATAGAAATGCTGCTGATGTTCTAAAGCCTGATATTGCAGCTCCTGGGCAACAAGTTTGGGCAGCATGGAGCCCCATGAGTGTTTTGGATCCTATGCTCAAAGGTAGTTCAATTAGGAACCCTCAGATATAGTCACTCTATATTCACAATCTTGGTATAACAAAGTAAGAATTAATGATGATGTGAAAATATTGTTCTCAAAGTAACCGGGAACACCTTAAACTACGTAAACATCAGCAAATAGAAAGCTAGTAATAATATAAATTATATCAGCATCAAGTGAACCCCATTCAATAGCATGCTTCTCTAAAGTGAGACACAAGCGATTATAGAATTTGTAACAACAGTTCCAACGGATGAATATAATTTCAGGGAAGAACATTAGGGTACTTTATGGAAGTAGGTTTTCTCAGTGCGAGTCTATGTTTTCATATCAATGAGTCACTTGAAGAAGTTCTTACCTTGTAGGAAACTCTTTTGCTTTGTTGTCTGGTACGAGTATGGCGACACCCCAAATAGCCGGTATAGCAGCACTAATCAAGCAAGCTAATCCATCATGGACTCCATCCATGATAGCATCTGCCATGTCGACGACAGCTACCAAGTATGATAACTTTGGAGAAACTATACTAGCTGAAGGCTATGAGCTTGGAGCTTTCACAACCTCCACTGCCTTTGACATTGGTGCAGGCCTAGTAAATCCTCTGAAAGCAATGGACCCAGGTTTAGTATTTTCACCAGGTAATCACACCTGCATGAACCAGAATGTCTTGGTTACGGCCTCAAGCCCAGGCAGAAAGCTTGCTCTTCAGATTTCAGAAAGATAGAGCAAGGAAGCAAGATTGCTAATTTCATCAACGCAACCAAGATTGCTAATTCTAGAAAAAAGAGAAAAGAACAAAAACATAAGTGTACTACCTCAAACGCTAAACCAAGTAATGCTACATTGCTACATTTAATCTCCAAAAAATCATTTTGAGAATAGGCCCAGGGTTGGATACTGGATATGAAAACTGAAATTAGAGTAGTCTTTGACTCAATTGCATGATTTACCTCAACACTTCCATTTGATTGGGTAGTAAGCGTGTTTCCATTTTCAAGCATCTACAGCTGATACTAGACAAAATAATAGAATAAATTTAGGTGCAATATCCTCAATAGCATGTGGATTTCAGCTATCTAATTCTATGATCCAATGCAGGAAAAGGAGAATATGTCAACTTCTTGTGCTCTTTGCCAACCATCGATCCAGGAACAATCGAAGCAGCAACAGGAGGGTCTTGCAACCACCCGCTCAGCCATCCATCTGATCTAAACCTGCCATCAATAACAATTGCGAAGCTCAGAGGATCTCGAGTGGTAAAGAGGACGGTACTGAACGTACAAAGCAAGCCAGAAACATACTTGTGCTCAGTACTACCACCAAAGGGGGTGACGGTGGTGTTGTCTCCTACTTGGTTCACCATCAGTCCTCATGGCACCCAAAGCCTGGAAATAAAGCTAAATGTGACTCAAGTGCTGAGTGACTTCAGCTTCGGTGAAATTGTCCTAACAGGAAGCTTGGATCACATTGTTAGGGTGCCCCTCTCCGTTTAACCTGTTTCATTTTCCTAAAGAATAACATCAGCGAAACAACAGAGAAACTTCAATAACCAAACAAGGATATAGAGTAAACTTTTTTTTTTTTTTTTTTGGTGTTTCCATAGAAGCAGCTAGTTGGTTATGCGAGCTCTCATCTCATGAACCCAAAAAATGTGACGCAATGACATACATGAATTGATCTTGGTTTCACAACCTATGAGACAAAGTGAGCAGAGAAGTTGAAGTATTTCAACATACTTCAACTGGGATATCATCATTTACATGCAAATCAAGATTTTTGGTACATGGTTCTACATTGAAGATGAACCCAAACCCCGAAAAAATTTATCATATGATGAATGTCAAGAGCACTCTCTTTTTCAATTTTCCCTTGAATAGTCATAATAAGAAGTGAAAGACAATGCATTTCATTCAGCACATTATATAAATTAATCAGAAGTAGTACAAATCGTCCAATAAGCATTTCTCGGCTTGATACAGCAATAGGATCCCCAATAGTTGAAGATACAAGATCCATATGAGAAAACATAAGTAAACGAGTCTCCGCTTGAACTTCCAAGGATAGAGGTACATGAACAACCATTTGATCTAGGTCGCTTGCCTTTTTTATGTTTTGATCTATATAAGGTGGTTTTTGACTTATATTAGGTTGCTTTTAACCTATATGAGTATTAGGTTGCTTTTGACCTATATACAGTTACTTTTGACCTATATACGGTGGTCGTGGATCTTCTACCTCCACGTGGCATTGCTCCGTCAGGCTTTCATCCATTGCAGAAAATTCCCCACTGTTACCTCCCGTAGGAGTCTTGTCTAAGTCCCAGTGTGGCTGATCATCCTCTCAGACCAGCTACTGATCATTGTCTTGGTAAGCTATTGCCTCACCAACTAGCTAATCAGATGCAAGCCCCTCCTCGAGCGGAGTCCCCGTTTGGATCTTATAGAAAAGAGAAAGAGCTGCCTCTTTGTCGAATCGTTAGCTTAGATAACCTTTGCCAACAGTAAATATTGTTTCAAGAGAGGTTTCAGTTGCATGCACTTGATTATTCGATTTTTTACGAATACCCAGAGTAATTTTCTCCTGGATCCTATCAATAAGAATGGACAGAAGATTCTCGTTCTTTAAGCCATAGTCGATGGGGCGTAGACGATAGGCTGTTCGAGATGCCTTCTCTAGAGGAAGCCCACGAGGCAGTTAAAACCTCGCGTGATTTTGATGATTTTGAAAGGTCTTTTCAGTCAATGCAGAGACCGAAGAAAGAGATGATCGAGAAGAAAGAGATCTTGGATCGAATCGATATTGATATACCGATTCAATCCGAGATCTTGAAATTGGAAGAAGTTCGCTAGCGGATCACGAAATGATCTTCTCTATCTAAATATCTTTAGAGTTAAGGAATGGGAAATCTTTCTACTGTTCCATGAAAAAATCTTTCATTTCATCCGGGAAAAGCCAGATTTTTCTCAACAATGTCTTTGTGATTTGATCCAATAGCCTTTCGTTAGATAGTAACAGACTTGATAGATACTCATAACTCTCACATAGAGTCTTAGAACCGAAAATGAGAAGTAGCTAACCAACTTCTCGGAGAGACATAATTGACTACATTGATCTCGGTAGCTTAGAACTGAATCTCAAACTCAGAAGATTCAGTTCTCTTTTTCTTTTACTGGATCTCAATTTGACTCTTCAAGATTTGGATCGAAAATTCATAAATCCGTGCAGTAGCACGATTGCGAGAAATCCCACTATATGTCTTTTTAAGTTCATATTGAGTACCCCTTTTAATATAATATTCTATTGTTTTTTATTTTCAAAAATTGACCAAAGTTAATTGGAAGTTTGATTTCTATATAAGGAATATAGTAAGATTCATCAAAACAGTCAAGTGCTCAAGTTCTATTCTCTCATAGAAATAGAATAAGACCCAGTGCATTTCCCCAAGGATGCCCTAAAGTTCCTCCACCGAATTGTAATACAAAATCATCCCTAAATATCTCGGTTAGAGCGGGCATATATATGCCAAACGTGAATGCCCCCTGAAGCTACGGGCCTCCCTTTCTTGATAACTATCAAAGACGTGATTCGTCGATCATTTGGTCAATCGTCTGAATTGGTTGAAGATTTAGAGGAGTTGAGCAATGAATTACATATTCGATGCACTCCGACTGGTTCTGAATATTCATAAATTGACTTGCCTAAAGGGTGGTTAACAGAAGGTCTATTTATAAAGATAAGAACTTGTTTACTATTTTTTCCTATTTTCTTATTTCGCTTACTTTTGCAGGAAATTCAGCGTTTGAGGCCGAACAAGAACAACCCTAGAATTGGGATTCTTGATATTATAAGGGGAATGGTAAGCCCAAATGAGATTCCAGCATCTATTTTAGCCTATAAGGTTAGTTTTTACACGCTATTCTGGAATAGCATGTTTTTTCAACTCTTCACCAATTACTTTTCATCCACTTCTACCTTATTCCGATTAGTCCATGTTTATCTGTTTCGATCGAAGCTAAAGCTAAAGTTCCATTAAAGAGTGTTCCACGTGGTAGAACCTCCTTTGGGAATATAAGGTTTTCATGAGGTTGATCTTGAGCCGCCATCCAAGCAAGAATCCCTTCGTTTAAGAGAATATTTTTGGTGTAGAAAGTCTCAAATTCGGGATCTTCCGCTGTGCGGATCTCTTGTGAAACGAAGTCATAAGCACGTAAGTTCAAACCTAAACCAACTATCCCAAGAGCACTCATCCATAAACCGTTTACGGGGACAAATAACATAAAGAAATGTGACTAACTTTTATTGGAAAAACAACCCCAAAGATTTGGGACCAAATCTTTCCGAAATTTATTAGAAACTATTTAGTACTTGCTTATTTCCATCTCATTCAGTCTGAAAACATTTTCATAGGTCTTTTTTATTTTTGTGTGGATTTCTTAGCGCAATCTCCATTGGACCGACTTATTTATTCATTTTTCGAGCACAGCTTGGGGAAATAGAAAGCGAAAAAAACATTTTGACCTAATACGGGTCCTCATTCAATTTTTTCGAAGTCATTGAATCCCTTCCCTCGTTCGAGAATCTCCTCCCTTCTTCCACTCCATCTGGAGAAGAGTAAGGTAGCTTGGACCAATTCCATCATGTTTTCACGTCGTATTAGACCTCGAGGAGCTAGCAGACCTGAGCAAACGCTTCAAAGAGGCTTTTAAAGACAAACCAAATTGATTATTCTTAAGATGACTGGATGAGAAGTATTTTTCTCTTTCACCAATACAGGCTAAAGATTATGAAATTATTGATAAAATTGAAATTAAAAAAAGTTAAGATATGTCCTTTAATATCACGGAATCTTTTTTGGTCTTAAAAATAAGAAAGAAATTACCCTTTTCTTGTTTGTCAGCAAGAAAAAACTAATTATTTTTCCCCCCATAATGGATCTTCTTTGCTTCTATATTCCCATAGAATCCAAATCCTATAGATATTAATTAGAAATCGAAAACTTTGAATTAGTCACTTTCCAAGCCTCCGTAATTTCAAAATCTCCCTGTCGAATGGCCTGTTCTCCTCGGTAAGAATACGCACGTCAATTCCTTCCCTTCCTAATAGATCTGTTACAAAGAGGTGAGTATCTCTAGGCTTGGATTGAGATGCTAAAAAAGAAACTCGATCAATTCACTCAAGATAACTCGTTTGGATCTGAAAAGAAGAAAATAACCCTTTACCGATTCTTTTTGGTTGAACTCTTTCGTAGGAGGATTTAATGAGATTAGAAAAAAAAAAGGATAATTAATAAGATTAGAAAAAAGGATAAGAAAATAACAAAAGATGAAATTTCATCTTTTGTTATAGAAATTTTAGAAATAAGGTTTTCTTTATATATGGGTTACGGTTTTATGAGGCTACTATGAAAGAATGACTCATGGTTGGGGCAAGCTCTTCTATTCTGGTTTATGCTATCTCTTGACTATATGGTTCATCCGAGGGAGAGATCGAGCTTCAAGAAATAATGAATGGTCTTATCAATACACAGATGTATAACTCCCCAGGAATCCCAATTGCGAGCATGAAATCGTGAACCTTCAAGCAGTGGGAGGAGGGGGCACTAGTGGGATCTGATCGCGTGCCTGTTGAAGAATGAGTCGTCGACTCATAGGCAGTGGCTTGGTTAAGGGAATCCACCGGAGCCGTAGCGAAAGCGAATCCTCACAGGACAATTGTCACTACTTATGGACCCGAACCTTGGTGATCTATCCATAACCAGGATGAAGCTTGAGTGAAACTTAATGGAGGTCCAAACCGAAAGCAATACTCTAACCGCTGAGTTAAGCAGGTCATTTTGCATCCCAACGACATGGGACCCATCTAAGGAATTAAAAATAGGATATTACTTACTAACCTAACCAATACCAATCTAACAGATTCAAATTGAATAGAGATAGCTATGGTCTTTTTACTTTTTATTGGATGGATATAATAGAACTGAATCTCAAACCAAGACGATTCAGTTCTTTTTTCTTTCAGTGGATCTCAATTTGACTTTTCAAGTTTCGGATCGAAAAATCTACTAATGAAGGTTACAAATGCGGTCAAGAAGAGGAAACTTATAATATCGTAGCTGCTCATGTTATTTTGGCCGATTAATCGTCCAATATGCAAGTTTCAACAATTCTCGTTCTTCATATTTCTTCTTAGTTGCTTGGCCTGTTATCGGTATTTGGTTATTCTAGCTCCTCCAGAGTGGTATGATGGCTCGGGCCGGGGCCTTCTTCGCCTTGCACTGCAGGAGATATCCAAAGCTAATCCAAGAGAACAGTGAAACTTCCTAAAAGAGCCATTAACAGTACATTTCCTACAAATGCAGCAAATGTAGAACGAAATGAACTGAATTCAATGTAGAAACGATAAAGCAACACTAAAATGTGAGAAATTGAAAAAGGAAAAAAATTTGTCAAGTCAGGGAAATCAGAGTCTGACTAAAAAGAAATTAAAACTAAACATACCAAATTGCTAATCTTGGAGACTCTGGTAGTAACCAAGCTAAAGAACTCGGCCAAACCGTTCTCCTTCGGGTATTCCTTTGAAATTTTGATATTCCTCTCCCCGATAGGATCCAATCTCCGTTTCGTTATTGGTTTTAAGTTAACGTACGTTGTCCACTGAGTTGTGATCATCTAGGGCAGAGAGGAAGTAACAAGAAAAAAAGAAGTTTTGAACCCTTTTAAGAGTTTCAGGGATATTGATTATACACTTAAGTATAGGTCGGGATGAAAACTAATACCAGCCCTCACCGTTGGAATAATTAATCTTATGGCACTTAGCATATCCGACCCGAGTATCCCTGCAGTCTTAGCCTACATAAAGAATCTGATGGCAAATTGGGTGAAGTTGGGAATAAGCATAGTAGGGTCAGGTTTAAATTGCAAAATTCAAATGAGAAAGGCATGAATGAGAAATTGAAAACCGACCTCGATAAGAGAGGGACTCACAGCAAATTGGATGGGGGCCAGGGAGTTTCAAATTGCAGTCATTATACCGGTCATATGTAGCCTTGATCCCTTCGAGATCATCTTCGACAAACTTCAGAAAACTTGTCATAACTTAGAAGGGAAGGGTTAAAAAACGTCCAAGGGTTCAATCTTGACAGCTATAGGGGAATCGCTCTTCCTAGATGAACTTGAAAGATGAAGAGGGTCTTTAGTAGGACCCCCAAGTGAGATTGGTAAGAAGTTTGAGAATTTTCAGAAGACATGTTTGTGAAAAACTTAAGAAAAGAACCTGGAGAAAGAGGAAGGCTTGAGAGTTGGAACTCGGGTTAAGTTGGGGACTACAGACAACAACAAAAAACTTTTTAGAGAGAGAAATGGCAATAGGAAACAAGAATAAGAGAGAGAAGGGAGACAATGAGAAAATGAGGCACCATATATATAAAAGAGTGGAAACCCTTGGTTGAATCATAAATGAACGGTTCGGATCAAACATAGGCTCCAGATCATGCCATGTGGACGACCTCGAGCACACAAACAGTCAACTTGAGGGGCATTGATGATGCCAACTCACCATCATAAAGGAAATCTGAGGACACGACAATGATAGATCTAGGCAATCGAATAAAAAAGGTTATGGATATGCAAAAAAGAAAACTCTGTCTCTTCTCTGCTAGGAGTTTTAATAAACAAAACTCTAAAAAGTAAATCTAAAACGACGGTTAAGAAGTCTTTCAATAACTAACAAACCCTAAAAATACGAAATTATGAAAATGCCCAAAAATAAATGCTGAATAGACCCAAAAAGTGCCCCAAACAATCCTAAATGATCGAGAAAGGTCGATTTCACAGTCGAAAATGGTGAGTTGTGATCTACTCGTCGTTTCGCATGAACTTGCCAAGTTTCGTTACGTCTTGACACCATGACTTTTGATTTCTACAAAGTGTAAGCCGTGAACAGTAATGTTATGTCGATGTCGTCAACCGTGCATCAAAATCAATCATCATGACAATAGCGCATATCCCAAGAAGCAAGTCGAATAATTTTTCCGGATTTTGAGGAGAAAGCAACAACCAAGAAAGATTCGGTTTCGAATTTGAAAACAAACGAATGTTCTCTCGGTTCTTCAACTGAAAAAGAGAAATCAAAACTCAACACTAGCCGAACCGAGTTTAAGAGAAATTTCTCTGAAGATAGCGAAGAAAGAATCATAGGTTGAAAGAACAGGTTGTCAACAACACGGTTACCAGCTGGAAGCAAAATAGAGTCCGTACTTTGATCCAAGTAACTCAATAACAGACAAGACGAGCTCCATAGCCGACTTGAAGCAACTCGGACAAGAAGCTCAGGGGCATATTGATGGTCATAAAAATTGTGATCATGTTTATCTTTTTATTATGATTTGCAAAGAAATAAGAAAACTTACAATTATAAAGATTAAGGGAAATAATCACGAAAATAAGGATATTTACACAGAATATTTTTATTTATCTACATGTAAGATTTCTAATTATCTTCCTATCAAAATTTCCTAAGGATATGGCTTGATGGCCAATCTTGTAACATTTATAATCATATATAGGGGTTCAAGACATAGACCCCACAACTTCATATTTCATATACATTTGTTACATGTTCTTGTTCTTATATATATATATAGGGTCTAAGACATAGACCCCACAACCTCATCATTGAGTCAAACTCATGATGTATAAGAAATTGAATGATAGGTAAACTCTAGTCTTACAATGTCCCAGAATGTATCAAGGTTGAGGATGGTCTGCTAGGAAAGTGAGTCGACAATAGGTGTGCAGTAAGGCTGGTTCAGAGAGAGATGCAGTAAGGTTGGTTCAGAGAGGAATACAATAAGCTGGTCCAGAGGAACGCAGCAAGGTTGACAACTTTGAGGTCATGAGTAAAAAAACATTAAGGGTCGAGCATTTGGGCTTCTACAGTAAGGAATGATTGATCCTGAAATGTTTTTCTGATGTTCAGAACATGATAGGGTACGTGATGAAAGGGATGATGAATGTTGGTTCTCTGATGTTGATAGTGATTTATCCATGGGCTCAGTTGATGAAGATGATGATGAGAATCTCAAACAGAAAGTGAAATGGTTTAATGAAAGAGATATGAAAAATCCTCTGCTTAAGGTGGGCATAATGTTTAGGTCTTGATTGGAGTTCAGGAAAACATTGGTTAATCGGAATATTGCTAGTGGGTATGATATTCACTGTCCGAAGAATGAGAGTAAGACAATCATAATAATTTGTGCAAATCCTCATCATTATAAGTTGAAGCCAAAGAGCTATAGGAGGGCTCCTGTTTGGTGATTCACAACCACAATCTATTGTGGAATCTACTTCACAATCTAAGACATGTTATAACTGGAGCATACATGCTTCACCAATCAATGGGTAGGGTTTCCAAATCAAGACATTCATTAACAACCACACATGTGACAGGACATATAAAAATCATCAACTGATTGCAGGTTTGTAGTAATTCCATACATAAAATCCATATAGGTACCGAGATGATCAAACTCATTTCGGTCAATCATGCCAATGAACGATAATGATAAAATGAAAAAAATTATACTCTTGATATATGGATTGGGATCCACGACTGTTGCAAAAGCAACAACACGTGTGCAGTCCCTTATCTTTTTTTTTTTTTTTTTTTTGTGTTTTTAGGTTTATTTTTAGGGTTTACTTTTTAAATAAAGATTTATATTTGTAAAGCCCCAGAAAATTACGATCAAATAAATGCAAAAAAAAAAATGATGATCAAATAATAGCTCGAAAATTAATAAACGTAACGAAAATATGCGTTTTCTCCTTTGTAAT
>JAOVYX010001031.1:0-13022 GCA_035668315.1 Drosera spatulata | reverse complement strand
GGACTCTGCTGTTAGATTCTTCTTCAGTTAGGCTTCTCTTGTCCTTTTTGTCCCAGGTCAAGAATTTGATTAGGAATTTCTGCTTATCCACCAGGTTGGTGTATGTGTACACCTAGACTGCCTTTTCAGTTTACTTGTAAGTTAATACTGTGTTTATCCAGGATTACAGTCTTGGTATGGGCGAACTTTTTATATTTAGGGTTAGTCATAGACCATGTGTAGTGTACCATGGAACCTATCACCCAGTTTTAATGTTAGTTCTGTAATCATGGTTATCCTTTCTGTTTGTATAGTAGCTCAATGTGATCATGGTAATTTTTTCTGGTTGTATAGTAGCTCAATGTGAAAATGCAATTTTCATATTCTTCATACTGGTTAGGGTTCCTAGATCCCCACATGTATTATGGCCTTAAAATACCTTTACTGGTTTGATCTATAGGTTGATATTGTTCTTTTGCTAGTAAAGAAGGTTTTTTTTTTTTTTTTCAAAGAAATGATCAAGTAGAAGTTTCTGATCATCACTGGAAATGTTTGGCTTTTATAGGGAGAGCTGGCGCTTGCATTTGGCGAACTACTTAGAAAACTTTGGGCTCCGGGACGTACACCGATTGCCCCACGAGCATTTAAAGCGAAGCTTGCTCGCTTTGCTCCTCATTTCAGTGGATATAATCAGCATGATTCGCAGGTTTGCCATAGTACTCTTACAATTGCGTCTACTATGAACTTCGTACCATTCATGACCAAGTTGTGTAAGATTGTTAAGAGCTCTCGGCATTTCTGTTGGATGGATTGCATGAAGATTTAAACCGTGTGAAGCATAAACCTTATGTGAAGTCTAGAGATGCAGATGGCCGACCTGATGAAGAGGTTGCTGATGAGTACTGGGGAAATCATACAGCTCGCAATGATTCTATTATCGTTGATGTCTGTCAAGTAAGCCCCATAATTTAGTTGTTCTGGCCAAGCTACTATACTTTGTCATGTTACAACTTCAGTCTTGATCTTGCAGGAGTCATGTTGGTCAGTCAATTAATAGCGATCCATCTTTCCTTTTTGGTTTATACTAAACTTTTTTCTTTAATATCTTTTCCGCCACCCAAAAAACATTTCAAACCTGTCAACTTATAACTGAATGTGTTGCTTAAAGATAGTTTGTACCTCTTATGGTTTCTTCCATATATTGTTTGGTAGTAGTGCTATAATTTCATTGATCTGGCACACAACCTGTCCAGGATTCGGAGATGATTTTCATTTTCAATATTGTAGCAAAGACGGGTGTTTGACCCCCTTTTTCGTTTCAAAAATGTAAATCCTTCTTTTTGAAAGAAAAGGCACTCCCTTATATTCCTTCTAAGTATTACAGTAACAGTTAATATTGGTATTTAAAATGTTCGTCTCTTAAGATGTTTGGTGGAAATGCATTACATAAAACTGTCACAAGTTATCTCAGTGTTGGAGGTGGAAGTATGTCTTTTGATGTTCTTCTATGGCTCTAGCTTAGGGATAATGTTGAGAATAATGTTGGTTATTGTATCTTGTGCTGCTGTTCTGTTCATTTTGTGTCATTTTCTTCGAGCAGGACCAGTATAAGTCCACTTTGGTGTGCCCTGTTTGCAATAAGGTTTCAGTCACATTCGACCCTTTCATGTATCTTTCCCTGCCCCTCCAATCCAGAGTAACTTGGAGTATTACAGTCACAATCTTTAGTGGTGATGGCAGTGCATCGCCAAATTTATGTACAGTGACTATTCCAAAGCCGGGACGTTGCAGGGATTTGCTTCAGGCTCTTACTTCTGCTTCCTCTTTGAAGCCTAATGAGAAGCTTTTACTTGCAGAGGTAAGCTGTAAAATTTACCGTTCACATGGACGTCAGTCCTATGAATTAACTCTCTCTTTTACAGATACGAAATCACTTGATTCTACGTTTCTTTGAGGATCCATTTACATCACTGTCCAGTGTGAAAGATGATGACCTCCTTGTTGCGTTTGATACAAAATCTCCAACCATACAAGAGAGACGTCTTGACTTCAGTTGATACACCGTTCTGAAGAAGAGAAAGTAATTAATCTGTTTCTTTCGAAGCCATTTTTTGGGTTATTATGTTGCCCTTGTTTTTATGTTAGTACTGCACATCTTTATGATGACAAAGACAAACATTGCCTAACAGGGTGAACATGCCTGCCAATTTTGCATAAGAGAGATCTTATGTTTAGCTGCAAGCTTTGTGGTGTAAGATTAGGTTTGCTTCATCAAGAGTGATGATTTTGTTGCTGAAATGGTCTCTGTGGTTTTAGGGCCGGGTTGCCGCTCATCCCCACAACTTCAAAAAAGCATTGCATTCTGTGTCCCATGAGATAATAAGTTTTCATCTCAGACTGGGAAGTGCTTTAATCAAGTGGCAAATGGCGGAGTAGTTAGTGCCTTAATGACGGAGTGGCAAATGGCTGTCTTGAATCAAGTGTTGAGTTTTATGTGAATAATTTATGAGAGTAAAATGTCATGTTTGTTCACCTATTGTGGATCTTTATGTGTGCTGATTTCTTCTGTTCTATCATCCTTAGGAAAGTTTGCTGATTATTTATTAAAGTTTGTTGTTTGACCTTTCTAGGGAGACAAACAACAGTAAGGCCACAAGGGGACGGAAACCTTATGGTACACCGTTGGTTTTGCCTATCCCATGCAGTGATGTTATTAAGAGAGGTGATATACAGTCTATGGTTCAGAAAATGCTCTCTCCCTTGCTTAGGACTGGGTTTTCGAGTAAGTCCGATGCTTTATGGAATGGATCCTAGGCGAAATTCGTAGCGACTCTGATGTCATTCGTTCGGAACCTGAGGATAGGATGAATTCAGAAACATATGCAGTAGATAAACTACCCCTTCAGTTGGTGGATGAAAATAACGCATGTATCGACTTAACTGTTGAAGAGGAGAATGCCATTGAATTTGCTTCGTCATCAACACCATTGATCGTATTTATTAATTGGTCAAAAAAACTTCGGCAGAAGTATGATGTACACTATTTAGAGAACTTGCCAGAAGTATGCAGAAATGGGCCAGCAAGTAAGAAAGCTCGATCAGAACTTCTCTCTTTGTATACCTGTTTGGAATCATTTCTGCGGGAGGAGCCTTTAGTACCTGAAGATATGTGGTAAGCTTCTCCTGCTGCAAGTTCTTTCTCAAGCCTATCTTCCCATCAAAGTTTTAACAATTCGTTCCTGTGAAAATTATGGCTACACTTCAGATCTCCTCCACTAGTCCTCCTTTATTTTTCCTTTTAGCAAATATGATTATTGTTACTTCTCATAACTTTGTAGAAAACATGATGATGTATTGTTACCTTGCCATCCTGGTTCACTATCATTTCTCGTTTGTAATTGTTCAGGGGCGCAAAGGTAATTGTAGACATGAAATTTTTTGGAAACTGTGTCAAATCATGTGTGATCATGGACTGCCGTACTGCTGGTTAACAGGCATTATATATGCACAAGACACGGTCCTCCTAGTATCTTTTCCTTTAGTGATTAACCAGTGGTAAAGTTCCATAAGATTATTAACTTCCGATTGTGAGAAAATATTTTTTGTGCTGTAGCATGTTCCTAAATATGTAATGAATTATAAATGTGCTTGCAATTTAAGTTTTTCTTTATCTTTTTTTTTTTCTTTGGCATGCATTATTGTGTTTTACCTCAAGCTGATTTTTTGACATTTGCTTCAACTATTAGATCTTCTGGTCTATGTTCTGATTTGGAGAATAACAAGAGTACTGCCTGCTTTCAGGTATTCAGTGTAGAATTGGATTGTATTGGATATAGTAGTTACATCATTGCATCAATTTTGTCCGCAGGCTTTGCCCCCGATGTAAAGAGCGGAGGCAAGCAAGCAAGAAGCTTGATTTATGGCAGCTGCCTGAAGTGTTAGTTATACACCTAAAGAGGTTCTCATACAGCAGATCGATGAAGCATAAGTTAGAAACTTTGTCAACTTTCCCATTCACGACCTTGAACTAACAAATTATGTAGCCAACAAGAACAACTCTCGGCAGCAGCTGTACGAATTGTATGCTTTGATCAACCACTACGGAGGCATGGGGAGTGGCCACTACACAGCATATATCAAGGCAAGCCTCTTTCCATCCAGTTAAAAATTAAGAGTTTGTTCCATTCAAATTGTACATAACATTTCAAAGTGTAGAATTGGATTGTATTGGATATAGTAGTTACATCATTGCATCAATTTTGTCCGCAGGCTTTGCCCCCGATGTAAAGAGCGGAGGCAAGCAAGCAAGAAGCTTGATTTATGGCAGCTGCCTGAAGTGTTAGTTATACACCTAAAGAGGTTCTCATACAGCAGATCGATGAAGCATAAGTTAGAAACTTTGTCAACTTTCCCATTCACGACCTTGAACTAACAAATTATGTAGCCAACAAGAACAACTCTCGGCAGCAGCTGTACGAATTGTATGCTTTGATCAACCACTACGGAGGCATGGGGAGTGGCCACTACACAGCATATATCAAGGCAAGCCTCTTTCCATCCAGTTAAAAATTAAGAGTTTGTTCCATTCAAATTGTACATAACATTTCAAAGTGTAAACTTTTTACCTTATAGGTCTTGATAGAGATGAGGGACATATCAAGGGTCCTTACTTTTCTTTTATGCATCCCTCATTCTGTCTTTCAGTCCTTGTGGTGGGCGTTCTTCTGCTTTCTTTGGTTTGCTTACTTCATTCTGTGGGGGAGGATGTGGGTGTGTGGGCTATGAACTAGTAGTCAGAATTGAGATTCTAATATTCGACTGATTACTTAGAAGATCTAGAATTTATAGGATTTCAATTACTTCTGGTGAACTATATCATGGAATCATATAGAATTGAGTCCTAATTTGCATCTTTGAGGCATAGCATGTGGGATACGATTAATGGTGTGGATTAGATATCCAGGTTACTGTACACACCTAAACTTTAGTACTCCCAGGTTAATTCGTTCCTGAATTTATATGGTATAGATTAGAGAAATTGTTCGTTTGGTAATTTTGACTTTCTTACCTGGTGTTGTAGTGGGATGTTCTGTATTTTCATCTTCATCTTGTGTATCGGTGGTCAGGCGTACTCCAAAATGAGGCATGCTATCTCACATTTTCTTTTATGTATCCATGAAATGCATCAGCATCTTCATCATTGTCATCTCTCTGGGTATGCTTGTGTTGCTTTTCCTTCTTTTATCAGTGATTCTGATGCGAGAAAATATTTTCCCACAGCTTGTAGAGGAAAACAGGTGGTATAACAATCAACCTGGGTTGGTCTAGTGGTGTTCGACTCAACCTTTTTCTTGAAGGTCTTGGGTTCGAATCCCACTATCCTCAAAATCCATGTTGGCCACGTCCGTTGACTTCGATCAAAGCTTTACCCGATGCTGATGGGGGGCGCCTTATCAGTGTCCGGGGGATTAGTCGAGGTGCGCGTGAGCTAGTCCGGACACCCTCGTCACCAAAAACAAAACCGGTGTTATAACTTCGATGATAGTCACATATCACACATGAACGAAGATGAGGTGAAATCTCCTGCTGCATACGTGCTCTTCTACCGAAGGGTAACAAAGGAATCTGCCTCCCTCAGCAATGGTGCACAGTCTTCTGCGCACAATGTTGCCTCTTGACGGTAGGCTTATTCCCATTTTCTCTTTGGAAAAGATCGCAAGCTGAAAAGGTTTTGTTCCTTTAAGTTGGTGTTTGTTGAGGCTGTTGCCGTAGATTTGGGACATGCAGGTATCTTTACCTGGAGATGTCGACGCGGATCTTATACAGCAGCCCTAGGAATTGAATGTCCACAGATTGTGAACAGCTAGGCTGTCTTTCAGCCTCTGTGCATGCAAACTCGATGCTCGGTACTATAACTGCTCTATTTGTATGCCCCTGCCAATTGTCTGAGCAGGATTGCCGGGTGAAGAGCCATTGATGCAATGTAGCAGCCTGCTTTTCGGACAATAGGGAAGATTTAGAAATGATCTAGTTCTTGTCATGAACTTCATAGCAACTTCTGTAATCAGATTGGTCTTTATATATCCAATATATGCTAGATTTTCCTTCATGTACTATTGAGATTTGAGACTCAAAATTGAGTCTTTCTATTATGTTCTCATCTTGCTTCTTTTGGTGGACAACCTGCGAGCTAAAGCATAATATGAGGTCCTGTATACATGTGCATGATGGATTGTAACGAGTTTTGTTGACAGAACCCTCCTCTTGTCCTTTTTTGGTTTTTGGGTTCAAACCAGCTCCCCAACAAGAAAAATTAGGAAACTAAGCTCGTCACTGTCGAGTGGGAAAAGGTGACGTCCGAAGTCAATGAGTAAAAGAGACGTCTGAGGTCACTAGTTTATTAGTGGGGTTCGACGCTTTTGGTTCATATTTCCCCAACTGAAAATACTACACCAACATCAGCAATTCCGCAAAGTTGGGATACGGTCCTCCCCATCCAACCGTATCTTATTGAAGATAATCAAATAAGATAGATATATATATTTCGAATCATATATTTTTATTTATATTTTTTTTGTTTATAATTTGATGATTAATAGTTCTTATTTTTGTTTTGACTAAAAAATAGTTTTAAATAATCTATGATTTTAATTAAAAAATTACTTAAAATTATAAATAAAAAGAGTATCAAACATACTCTAACATTACAAAATGATTAAAATGGATCTTGATTAACTTTAAACCTAATCAAATAGACCCTTAATTATTTAGTAGCACATTTTAATCAATAAAAGCATTTTGTTGAGCGCTATTGAAATGCATGTCTATTCAAATTTCCATCCAATATCAAGTGTCCAATAAAAGGAGCCGGGTCCACGGCTGTTGGGTGTGTACGCGCTATTGTGTTTTTTATGATTGGATTTTGATCCAACGTTTGGATTTATTTTGTTGTTTAGATATTGTTTTTGTTTTTTATTGGATTTTTTATGAGATTATTTTTATTAAATTTTTTTATGTTTTATTTTTTTTAAGGTTGATATTTCCTAAATAGAGTTTTAATATATTTTTTTTCAGATTTTTTAAATACAAAAACAAAAACAAAATGCACAACAGTGCTATTCAGTTGACAACGACATAGGATCCAAGTCCCCTATGGAGCTTATAAAATGTCGGATTGGATCGGCTGTTGTTTGTAAGGTGGTGTTGTCTGTTGTGAAGCATCTAGATCGTTGATCGAAAATCCAACGGTTCAGATTTGTTTAGTGAAAAAAAAGATTGTTTTTATTTTTAATTTAGTTTTTTTATGGATATAATTTTTTATAGGATTATTTCATTAATATTTTTTAGATTTTATTATTTTTAGGATTGATATTTTCTTAATAAGATTTTATCTTTTTTTCAAATTTTTTAAATACAAAAAAAGAAAAGAAAAAACAAGTGAACTGTGCTGTTGGGATCCCACAGCCGAGGTTCCGCCTCCATAAAATGTCACCATTTGCTATTATCCTACAGTACACATTCAACGTAACCACAACATAGGAACAATAACCACTGTAACTGTATTAAAGATCAAGTCACTAACTAAATACGATAAGATCTCATTATTTTATTTGATACCGACAAAAAAAGACAAGATAAAGTCTCCCTAGATAGCTATTCAGACGCCTCAAAGTTTAAAAATACAGTATTCTACACCAAAATTTCACAAGATAACTCTGTCCCAAAAAAAAACCAAAAAAAACAGCGACTTGGAGAACCAAAAGGTATCATTGGATTACAACCCAAGCAAGTGAAGCATAATGGCATTCTGCGCATGCATCCGATTTTCAGCTTGTGGAAAAACAATAGAGTTCGGAGCTTCGATCACACCATCAGTTACTTCAACGCCACGTTCTGCTGGTAGACAATGCATGAAGTAGGCTTTCGAGCCTGCAAGTGCCATAAGCTCTTCATCGACCTGCAGAAGATTAAATGCTATAATTAACACAAAAGGTCACATTTAATTCCTCACACAATGTGCAATTAACTCGTTCGCAAAGATGATTCAAGTCTTCCGCGAAGTTCACGAAGAACCCACAAAGAATCGTTATAAACACAAAGGTGAAAAAGAACTGAAGAGCTGTTCTCTGTCAAGTTGAGAATTACTAATGATGAAAATGAAAATCATGCAAAAAACAAAAAAAAAAGGTACAGATTATGGCCATAATTAAGCCATCAAACTTACCTGGAATCCTTGAAAGACTTTTTTACGATATTCTGCCTCTTCCTTCTGCCCCATACTAGCCCAGACATCAGAGTAGACAACATCAGCTCTCCTCACGGCTTCTTTTGGATCATTTGTTATCTCAATCTTGCTGACCCCAGCCAGTCGAGCCTTCTCTACCGTCTTTTGATCAGGTTCGAAACCCTTAGGACATGCACAAACAAAATGAAAGGGAATAATTGCTGCCAATAGCAACCAAGAGTGCACAATGTTGTTACCATCACCAATATAAACCACCTGCATCAAGTCATATCAATATCTTTATAGAAAGCAAAGCATCAGCCAAGATAATGCATAATGCAACACAAAAAAAGCCAAACATATGGGAAACTCGCCTTTGTGCCCTCCAAGCGACCAAGATATTCAATGATGGTTAAAGCATCAGCCATTATTTGGCACGGATGGTTGTAATCAGTTAGACCATTAATGACAGGCACAGAAGAATATTTGGCCAGATCAAGGATGTCCTGAGATGAATAAAAGATGTGAGTACAACTGGTATATAAACTAGTAACACAAATTCACCCTTTCTAATGAAACATTCTGAGAACCACGTCGTTATGAAATTCCACAACTGACCATAAGCACAAGTTTAGAAAACACACGACCAATCAACCATCTAATGCATTACATAGAACTTAAGATCTAACGAGAGATGGGTTGTCAAACTAAGGGAACACCAAGATAAATGCATGAATAATGAAAAAAGTTTAAGATGATAGTACTCTGTAAAACGCAGAGTTCCTATTGCTAGAGGCTGCAAGCACTTGTAATGTTCACAATTTTAAATCTCCATATTTCATATTACATCGTCCAGCGCGTGACCAAAAATGGGCTAAAGGTTTTAATGCACCTAGAGAAAAGAAACGCAGCCGATCAACAATTAAGAATACAAAGGGAAGAAAGAGTCAGATAATTTAAGAGGAAAGAGAGAGAAAAAGAGAGAGAATAGGAACAATGAGGGTTCTGGAGAGTCCCCGCACAAAATTGATAAAATAATACAAACTCACCAGCATACCTGATGTGCAAAAACACGTGCCATAATGATGTCATTATAGCGTGACAGTACACGAGCAACATCTCGAGTCTCCTCTCGCTTTCCCATTTGAATGTCATCTGGTCCCAAGTAAATCGCATGGCCTCCTAACAAGGAAAACCCAGTCTCAAATGAAACTCTGGTTCTCATTGATGGTTTCGCAAAAATCATTGCCATCGTCTTTCCTTTGAAGGGAAGGAACGTCCTGTCTCCTGATTTCAGCTGAGTTTTGACCTCTATAGCTCGCTCTAGAATCTTTACAATTGTAGCTCTGTCACAATCATCAAGATGCAAGAAGTCCTTTTTCTCCCGTCTTACTGTCGATGAAAGAAAGTTTGCAAAGCAAAAGTATTAAATACAATGCATTTCGGACCCATAGCTAAGTTGCTTAACCCATTGGTTTTGTTGCAAACATTCCATAGTTTATTTTATAACCATCAAGTCCGGCTGAAAAAATGCAATACCAAGAACCCAGCAACATCACCGCTAGTAATTCAGCAAAAAACAACGATTATGCTTTTAGAAACTTGAATGCAAATGGTTGCCTTCCTCAAGTCCTTCAGGTTATATAAAATCCTTCGACCACAAAATGTCATTTCTCATGGAATTGTATCAGATATCCAACCAGCAAGGCAGTAAATGATGACAAATCACATGCAATGACTTAATTCTATGTGCTTCTTTGAGGAAGAAAAAGAGTCACTCCATTTCCATCAGCCAGCCGGTGGGAGCGAGAAGTTTGGGATATGTTTGGTGTTTCTTCCATCAATCATCTGAGTCTACGCCGTATATCAACAGATTATGGTTTCGAGGGTCATCCATTACGAAAAGACCTTCCTCTGAGTGGATTTGTAGAAGTACGCTACGATGATCCAGAGAAACGTGTGGTTTCTGAACCCAAGAATTTCACTATTTCGATTCTGCTAGTCCTTGGGAACAACGTAAAGACGGATAATTCAGAATCAGAATAAGTCCAGTCTAGGGGACAAATCAATATGCTGAGTTTTAAATTTTCAGCCGATCAAATCCTTATACATCGTAAACTACAGAAACAAGAGTCAATATTTTTCCCATCATTGAATAACATGCACTGATGCGCATTATCTTAAACCAAACTCAATTAAGTTTCTCCTCGAACCTTCTGAAACTGAGATTTAGTAACTCTCTGTTCTTCTGATAAATGCAAAGCCCACATGAATGGAGGGAGGGAGGGAGAGAGGGAGGAAATTCCTATATATTCTAGCGAGCCACATTGCCATTAGGACAAGTTGCATTGCCATCAGGTCGAGCCACGAGCCACATTCAAGTTCACACTTGAACACTTGAACGTCACGGCATACTTCCCCTCTCTCTCCCTCCCTAGGACGAGATCAACCCTCCTATATATTCTACACGATTACTTCCCCACATTCCTATCAAATCCCCCTACCATGTCCCATGACTCCCATCCTCCACATAGCATTGCATATAAGAGCTAGGGAATTGATAGACGAACGTGCAATCTCAACATTGGATCGAGATCACACACAAATCCAACCTCAACATTAGCACTAGGACCGGTCTCTCTCCTCTCTCACAACCTACCATGATACGGATGCTTTTCCAATTTTTGTTATTTTACTAAAGCGGGTGCCTGAAACGTGTTGGGTTTTCGCTTTCTCTTGCTCATTAGATTCGCAACAACATAAAAGAGATTGTAATGGTGATTGAGGGATTATGGATGAATATTAAACCTTAGTAGTCTATCCAATTCCTCTCTTTCACATTCCTGATTTCTCCATCCATTCTCCTCAATTACCCTTCACAATTACTCTCTGATTTCCTCCTCTCCATAATTCTACTTCGACCGAATCAAACTACACTCCCCTGTAACCCTAGAAATCCACCAAACTAACCCCTCTCGACAACAATCGAAACCACAAGCAGCACATAATTCCATCACATAACATTAATCACACAACAACACATTATCAGCAGGCATTGTATATGTTCTTCATAGAAAAAAAGAGCTCGCACCAATTGCAGTAACTGAAGATGCAGCAGGCGAGGTTGCTGACATCACGATATTCCGGCGAGAGGTAGCTGACGGGAGGGGGAATGCGCCGGAGTACGGACTGGATCGCCGAAGAATTTGGCCGGAGAAGGAAGTGGAGGAGTTCGATCGGAGGTTGCATGGAGACTGAATCGCCGCCGCCGCCGATGCTGCCATTGTTGGTGTTGGAGAGTGAGAGAGCGTTAATTTTTCATGCCGATTTTTAGGATGGACTTGCTAATGGCTTTCGATCGTTATTAATTACGCTTTTACTTCCTCTGTCTCGTAACATATGTGTTATGGGATTTTTTTTTATTTGAATTGTTCTAAAGTATTCATAACAATTTAATCAATAACATTGCGACAATACAATATAGATTCAATATAATATAGATTTTCAGTAAAATTCAAAAAAATAAAAATTAACAGACATTTAAAATTTAACATCGGATCAAACAATTGTATGTAATTTGGTAAGAGCATGTAGTTAGATTGTATATGTTTTGATGATGGTATTGACTGAACAATTTGATCTTCAATATAGATTGTTAAAAAATACAAAAAGACCGAGACCTTCCCCGTGGTATCCGAATAGAGCGAGAAGTGTGCAAGATGCAAGCCTTCTCCAGTTTTCATAAATATAATATATACATGAAAAGTCATGAATATGATTGCTATCCAAATAAAGATGAAAATCCAACTTTACTGATTTGTGGAGTTCTATAAAAGGGCATTATCATCAGGAAGCAACATCATCGATTGTATGATCAAACTTGTCATCCTATTGTAATCGAAGAATAAATAACCAATTTGTCATCCAAAGAAAGTCAATCCGTTTGACAATCTTTTAATGTTTTGGAGCTGACAAACAACAACCACGGAAAAAAGACGGCTGGTGATTGGCTGGTTTTCTGATCAAAGAGACTTTCTTGGTTCAAGGTAATCAAAGTAAAGGAAGACTCATGCCTTGTTATGAATAAGGGTGTCATTGTAAGAAATTCAATCCAAGAGACGAAGGAGCAGAGAAATACGAGGTGTTACTACAAGGGATTAGAGATAAGGATACAAGAATCTATTAGGAAGGATAGGAACTAGAAGTGTTAAGGCTCAATCTGGGATAGAAGAGGGTGTACTTACATTGAAGTTCGGGGAACTGAAACGATTTATAATTGACGTTGACTATATTGCCTAGGTGTTAGTGATATGGAGGATCTCTAATATCGATCTGGAAGATTGATGAAGAAGAAGGAGAACGATGTGTACTAATAAAGATGATTATAATGCAATGTTCTAAAAAATCCCACTGTATATTGAAAGTAACTTTTTTGTCCATAGTTTTGTCAAGAGATAAACCACTATAAATAATATATGCACTCTCTATTTACTACTTTCATCTTTGATCCATCAACAAACAATCAAACAAAACAACCAAGTTGAATAAGACCTAGGCCTTACTCAAGATCCGAGACTTTATTATCAAAAAGTGAAAAAGAGTTCGAAAATCTATTAATACTCAATTCATAATCCCTTCATTCCCTCTTGAGTATTATCTGCAAACTAACAAAGTCCTATGATACTGCTCAGCTTTCACCCTAGTCTCCAACACTCATATCAGTTTTATTTTCATTTTTCTAACTGTTGACGAAGGTGCGGCGAAGTTGTCTCAAATCTTCACCGCGTTCGTCTCCGCGTCGGCCGTTGCTTCTCCGTGT
>JAOVYX010001030.1:0-13022 GCA_035668315.1 Drosera spatulata | reverse complement strand
ATCTTTTCAGGTGCAAGACTTGAGGAAGGATTTTGATTAAGCTATGATCCTGTTTGTAATATTAATGCTTGGGACAATATTTCTAAGTTTCTACTGCTTTAATATGTAATAAATAAGTAAACTTATGGATCTAGTTTGATAATGCTTTAAGTGTACTTCCATTTGGATTTATTCTAACCGAGATAAGTTGAATGCCTAGCTAAGGTTTGCGGGACCCTAGCGGCAGTAATGCCACGAGGGTTTTCAGAAAAGGACTTGAAAATCGGGGCATTACACCAACCTTGTGCTGAATTTTGGAAAATGACATTTTATGGTACAACATAGAATGGTGCTAGGTCACAGAGTCTCTAAAAAGGGACTAGAAATTGACAGTTCTAAGCTTGGGGTTATTCGTGATCTCTTGAATCCCACATCAGTTAAAGAGATCCACGTATTTTTAAGACATGCTGGTTTTTATCGCCGATTCATCAAAGACTTATCGAAGATTGCACAACCATTATGCAAATTGCTCCAAAAAGATACGGTCTATGAATTTGACGAAAAATGTCTTAAGGCACTTGAACTTCTGAGATTAAAATTGATTTCAGCTCCAATCATTCAAACTCCCAATTGAAACTTGCCATTTGAGCTCATATGCGATGCAAATGACATGGCAATTGGAGATATTTTGGGACAGGGAGTAGGACGTATTCCTCATGTTATACATTATCCCTCTCGTATGTTGAAAGAAACTCAATGCAATTACACTACGATAGAAAAAGAATTGTATGAGATAGTGTTTGCATTAGATAAATTCGTTCCTATTTGTTAGGAATCAAGGTCATTGTTTACACAGTTCATGCTGTAATTAAATACCTTCTTAACAAGAAAGAGACAACACCTCGTCTCTTAAGATGGATTCTTCTCTTACAAGAATGCGATATAGAAATTAAAGATAAGAAGGGTGCAAAAAATTTGTGGCCGATCATCTCAGCCGTATTCAGCGTGAATATGACTATGTCCTATTGTCTGACTTATATCTTGATGAGTACTTGATGTAAGGTTCCATGGTATGCTGATCTTATCAATTATCTTGTCACTAAAGAACTTCCAAGATCATTGACATGTGTGCAACGTGACAAGATTAAAAGTGATTCCAAGTACTATTTTTGGGATGACCCACAACTTTTTAAATTTGGGTTAGATGACATCATTCGTGACGTGTTCCAGAACATGAACAACATTTGATCCTAAAATTTTATCACACTTATGAAAGTGATGGAAATTTTGGAGCGAAAAGGACTACTCATAAGGTCCTTGAATTTAGTTTCTATTGGCCTAATCTGAATAATCATGATGCATATGAATTTGTTAAGACCTGCCCTGAATGCCAACGAACGGGTGGAATTACCAAGAGTGCTCAAATGCCACAAAATTCAATTTTTGTTTGTGAAATTTTTTATGTTTGGGGTATTGATTTCATAGGATCTTTCACACCATGCTATGGCAACATGTACATTTTAGTCGTAGTGGACTACGTGTCCAAATGGGTTGAAGCGCGAGTTAGAAGAACTGATGATGCAAAAGTCGTCATTGATTTTGTGCGCACCCAAATTTGTAATCGTTTTGGTATACCACGTGCCATCCTAAGCGATAAGGGAACCCATTTCTATAATAAGGTGGTTGGTGCTCTTCTTATGCAACTCGTACCCTCCCCAAACTAGCGGACAAGGTGAAATCTCCAACAACAAAATAAAATCAATTCTTGAAAAGGTTGTTGATCCCAACCGTAAAGATTGCAGTGCTCGCATGTGAGACGCACTTTGGGTATACTGCACCGCTTATAAGACTCTCATTGGAATGTCACCATATCGTTTGTTATATGGTCAAGCTTGCCATCTTTCAGTTAAACTAGAACATAATGCCTTTTGGGAGATTAAGCAGTGCAACTATGATTTTCCAAACTCTATGAATAATAGAAAATTACAATTACAAGAGCTGAAAGAAATAAGAAATGACGTTTTTGAGAATTCCGTTATTTATAAAGATAAGACAAAACATTATCACGATAAAATGACTAGTAGAAAGAATTTTAAAGTTGGTGATAAGGTTTTATTATTCAATTATCGAATGAGATTGTTAGCTGGCAAGCTTAGATTGAAATGGGATGGTCAATTCGAAGTCGTTCATGGAAAGATCTATGATCTTGAGGACTCGAATCTCAAGTTCATTAGAGCACTTCCTACATTATGGGATTCGAAGACAACTGCTATACGAGAGGCAAAGGATATATCTACCATGATGTTGCAAGAACTCTATGGCAATCTTCTAACATACGAGTTAGAGTTTAAGCAGAGGTGATCCCATGAAGAGCCATCAAAGTCAGTTGCACTGAAAGCCTCGTCAAGGAAATCAGACAAGCCTACTTCCATGCAATCCATTGAAGAATCTACAGAAGAGATGTCTAACTCTGAGATTGATGAAGACGAGATGGTCTCCTTCATTACCAAGAGGTTTAGCACGCTTGTTAAAAGAGGCATTCGTAGCTATGCCAAACAGATGGCAAAGAAAAGAGACAACAGAGATGTCTGTTATAACTGTGGAAAGACTGGACACTTCTCTATAGACTGCATTCAGAAGAAGAAAGTACCAATGCCTGTAGATAGCCAGCCCAAGAAGGAGAAGGTCAGCGAGTCTGTACCCAACAGACAATCGAGCAAAAAGAGACAAAAGGCCTTACTAGCAGAAAAGAGCTGGAGCGATACTAAATCCTCAGAATATGAGGACGAGGAAGCTCAACTCTGTCTGATGGCCAGACATTTCGATATAGACGAGGTATTTGACTTCTCTAATCCTAATGTTTCTGGCAATGAGATGAGAGAGATGCTTAGAGATTTGTCTAAGAAGCTTATTGATTACTCAAGGATATATAAGGTACTAAATAGGGAGTGTAATGCAGTTAAGCAAGAGAGGGATCAACTGAAGTCTGATTTAGAATCATGAGATGAAGAGTATAAGAATGAGTAGATTCTTGAGATAGAGATCTACTCCCTTAACGCTACTATTAACTCTCAGAAATCCCAGATAGAAACCCTTACTAAGGAAAATTCTGATCTAGAAAGAAATGGAATAAGCCAGCTGTCTTTGATCAAATTACTAGTAAAGTGGATTCTAGAGAAGGTATTGGTAGTGAGCATATTGAGAGATGTTTGAGGCTTTGTATCGTTTTTTAAGAGTCATTCCTTTCTTTTGCAGGTAATTAGGGTTTATGACTCGACTCAAAAGCAACGACTCCAAGGATATGACTGACTCGGAGTACAGAGTTAAGATAATGTGTCAATCGTCAGCCGGGTTACCCAATAGATTCTGTTTTCGCACCTGTCTATCCCGTGCGTCGTCTTGCACCTCTTGTGCGCATTCAATGAGGTATCGTTTGCCTGCATTGAGATAATTTGGGCCTTCCTGCAGAGAGCAACCCGTGGCCCCGCCACTATGGCATAGAAGTCGCTGCATGCATGCAAAGAGGATGGGGAATGCCCATCGCTCCCTAGCTAGTTTTCACCCGTGATGTTGACTCAGATGATAATACAGGAGTGCAATGACTCAAACCCAAACCACCAAGGCTATTCAAAGATATAGATGATCGCAACGGATCGAAGAAGGGACACCATGTTCGACCTTCTCAACAAATTCAAGAAAACGACCAATGATCTACAAGGGATGTCAATGCCCTCCTTTTCAGTTCAGAGAGGCGATATTTCTTATTTGTTTGCTTTTCATTAGTTCACATGGATAGTGTAACCATGCTCCACATCCCCCGTTCCCTTTTTATTAATCATGTAGCGGTCGCTTTCATTTATTTCCCCTGAGGGTATATACATTATAAGAGTACATTCTAGTTCATTTCAACCCCAGATACCCCAATACATGTCAAACGTGATCGTTTATGCACGTTTAACGATGTATTTCCATGCGTACGTGTTATATATCTCAAATACGCATTTAAGTTTAAGTTTCGGGGCACGAAAAATGTATTTTTCCTGGCCAGAAGACCGTCGCGGGCGCGACCCCTGTCGCGGGCGCGACGCCACTGTGCAAGAAATTCCCATATTTTCCCTCGTCACGGGCGCGATAGATCTCCGGCCAGAACCTGCAGGAAACCTCCCTGCCCGTCCCCGGATCGTTCAATACACGTTTTTAAGCATCCAAATCATTCCACACACGTCTAACACAGCATAAACACGTCCCAAGGCATACACGGACGTGTTTGAATCGTGTGAATGAAAAGAAGAGGTGTGTCGGACGAGTGAGGTTATCTCGAACGTATTTGGTTTTCTTAAGCGCACGAGCACACGGATTGATCCGTTGGCGTCCCCTAGCCGTGCTGCCGATGCTAATCCTCCCCTCCACGCTGCTGTTGCCCGTGGTCTTGGTTTGGGCGGCGTGATGGTGATGAAAATGATACAATGATGATGATGATGTTGATGATGATGATGATGTTGTTGATGATGATGACCATGGTGACGGATCAAAGCTGCCGTTGGTGGCTGCGGTGGCTGCTGAAGGTGATGGAGTTGGTGGCAGGCAAGGGAGTGTGCGGTGGTGGTTTGAAGTGGAAGTGGTTACGGGAGGGAGTGGAAGAAAGTGAGTGTAGTGAAGAGAACAGAGAAAGGTGGGTGTGTGTGTAATCCCATGTTTCGTCCCCTGATACGTCTCGTTCAATCCATTATTCACCCAAATTTCGTAATATTAATCCACGAAAAATCTATTTGCGTCGATAGATTTATCCCGTATATGAAAATATGACCTCTCGAGTCATAATTCATTGTTTTTGGGATTAAATCGATAGTCCTTGCGCGCAACGTTTATAACGTTATAACATTGTAACATTATTCGTTCGTAACGTTTATTGACGCGTTCAACAAATCATCCCAAAATAATCCATCGTCATATTTGATTTAATCAATCAAATATTTTCTTAGATTTAAATATATAACCTTTTAGCACGATTTATTTCAAAAATCGTAACGTTATATATTCATTTCTAAATTCTCAAAATTCTCGGGTATTACAAAGCACGGCTCTCTTTAGCAAAAAAAAGAGGTCCAGAGAAGAAATCTAACCAAGAAGCTCAATGGATACAAGAAGGACAGTCACGTCAGCAAGGAGGCTAGAAGAAGAAGTAGTTTTGGAGGAATTCTCAATCTAAGAGAAACTCTAATCAAGGGGGAGCTCAAGGTGATGGGCAAAGACAACGTCAAAATGAAAAATGCTATAACTGCGGAAGGAAGGGACACTTTGCTCGCGACTCTTGAAGAAAATCTGAAAGAGGTAACTTTACTTGTTCTAGTAAAAGTAAAGACAATACCGAAGAAAAATGGGATTTTCAAGTATCTATGGCGATAGAAGAACAAGAGCTCGCAGCTTCTTGTATTGCTGAACCAGTAGAAGAGTTGGCACTTGCGACTGTTAACAACAACAAGGTGATTAATTACAACCATGATTGGATCTTAGATTCCCGTTGTTCTAATCACATTACGGAAAGTAAGGAGAAGCTTCATGACGTATCCGAGTATAAAGGGAAGCGTGTGGTCGTCATCACCAACAACTCGAAGTTGCCTATACCTTATTTTGGCAAAACGATGATCGTTTCTCGACACAACAATAAAGAGGTACTGCTAGATAATGTTTTTCACGTACTTGGTATGACGAAGAATTTGTTATCAGTTTCACAACCGATGACAAATTTACATCATGTGGTATTCGGGCCTACCGAAGTCAAAATCTATCGTAGTCACGACAGAAGTATGCCTGTCATGGAAGAAAGACGAATGGAGTCTGTTTATTTAATGTCAGCTAAGTGGCTTACGTGGATAAGACTCTAAAGAATGAGACTGCTGATCTATGACATGCTCGGCTTCGGCATGTTAGCTTTCAGAAGTTAAAAGAGATGATTAGAAAATCAACTCTTAAGGGTCTTCCACGGTTGGAGATTTATGAAGATACTGTCTATGCTGATTATCAATACGACAAAGCACACCAGTTACCGTTCAAGAAGTCGCAATTCAAAACGAAGGTTCCTTTGGAGCTTGTTCACTCGGATGTCTTTGGTCCAGTGAAGCAATCATCGGTCACCGATTTAAGGTATATGATTATCTTTATTGATGATTACTTGAGATATGTGTGGGTGTACCTCATGAAGGAAAAGTCTGAAACATTGTCAATGTTCAAGACTTTCAAAGAAGACGTCGAGAAGGAGTTAGAAACTACGGTGAGGTGTCTCCGTACTGACAACGGAGATGAGTACACGTCAAACGAGTTCAAGACATTCTTGCATGAAAATAATATCCCCAGACAGTTGACTTGCCCAGCCCAGACACCCCTCAGCAAAATGACATTGCTGAAAGGAAGAATCGCTATCTAGCCGAGACCTGTAGAAGCATGCTACATGTCAAGAACGTGCCATCACGTTTTTGGACGGAATGCATGAAGACGACGGCTCATGTTATCAACAGATTACCACAAGTGAGGCTTGGATTCTTGACACCGTTAGAAAAGCTCTGGAAAATGAAGTCAATGGTAAGTCACTTTCGAGTTTTAGGATGTGTGTGGTATGTGTTGGTCCTTGACCACCTTCGGAGCAAATTCGACAAGAAGATGGTGCGATGTATCTTTGTCGGATATTATGATCAGTGAAAGGGATGAAAGTGTGCTGATCCCAACACAGACAAATGCTATCCATCAAGAAATGTGATGTTCGATGAAGCATCATCTTGGTGGAGCCCACAGTCAGTCACTTTACCAAATTCAAAAGTGATCGAAGATATGCTGCAGGAAAAACTGGACAAAGAGGAGGAAGCTACTCTTGATCAAGAAATTCCTCTAAAACCTAAAGGTTTTGAAGAAGAGTCATCTCCTAAATCTTCAGGTAAAGGAAGTCCTTGGTAAAGCGGAGTCTACAAGATTAGAGAGAAGGATCGACCTATCCAACTTGAAGATGTAAAAGAAGAAGTCGACCAAGAAGAAAAGCAGACAAAAGGTCAACGAAAGCATCGCTATCCAACCAGAGAGCGGAAGCCAAATCCCAAATAGGCCAATGCAGCTCTTATTGAAGATGACAAGCCACAAGAGTCGGATTCCTATGAGGAGGCAGCTCGCGGTAAGGAATGGAGACAAGCCATGCAAGAAGAGAATGATGTGCTGAATCAAAATGAGACTTGAGATTTAGTTCCAAAGTCGAAGAGCGCACAACCCATCTTTTGCAAATAGGTGTACAAAGTCAAAATCAGATCAAACGGTTCTATCGAGAGATACAAAGCTCGATTTGTTGTTCGCGGATTCTCACAAAAATATAGCCTTGATTATGATGAGACATTTAGTTCAGTGGCCAAGATTACAACTGTCCGAGTTCTCTTAACACTTGTCGCTAGCAAGTCATGAAATTTGTGGCAGATGGATGTCAAGAATACTTTCTTACACGGAAAGCTTGATCGTGAGATTTATATGGAGCAGCCGAAGGGGTTCGAGAGCATAACCTATCCTTTGCATGTGTGTAAGTTGAAGAAGACACTCTACGGCTTGAAGCAAGCACCTAGAGCTTGGTATGAGAAGATAGCTAAGTTTCTTATCCATAGCCGATACTCAGTTACGCCAGCAGACTCTAACATATTTGTGAAGGTTTGAGGTGAGAAGATGACAATAGTTCTTGTCTATGTGGATGATTTAATCATCATAGGAGATAAAGAAGAGGAGATCAGACTGACGAGGACAAATCTGTCGGTTCGATTCCAGATGAAAGAGATTGAAGAAATGAAACACTTTATGGGTCTTGAAGTAGATCGAAACAGGGAAGGCACATTCTTGTGTCAGCAAAAGTATGTCAAAGACCTTCTGGTGAAATATGAAATGCTTGATTGCAAACCAGTTTCAACACTAGTAGAGCAAAATGCAAAGTTCTGCTCAGCCGAAGGCAAAGATCTTGAAGATGAGACTATTTACAGGGAAATAGTGGGAAGTTTGATCTATCTCACTTTGTCAAGGTGTGACATTTCATATGCTGTCAGTGTAGCCAGTAGATCCATGCAGAATCCTAAGAAGCCTCACTTGGAAGCAGTGCGACGAATTCTGAGGTATGTCAAAAGAACTATTGACTTTGGCATTCTATACAGGATGGAAGAACATTCCCAGTTGACCGGATTATGTGATGCTGACTATGCTGGAGATCACAACACTCGAAGGTCAACTACTGGTTATATGTTCAACCTTCAATCAGTGGTTATCTCTTGGTACAGCAAGAGACAACCAACAGTGTCTTTGTCAAGTACAGAGACAGAATATCGTGTAACTGCTGTGGCAGCACAAGAGTATACATGGTTGATATAGTTGATGGAGGATCTTCATCAATCTGTTGATTACACAATTCAAGCCTACTGTGATAATCAATCAGCAATCCGAATAACAGAGAATCCGATGTTTCATGCTTGTACAAAGTACGTGGAGGTTCACTATCACTTCGTACGAGAGAAAACTCTACAAGGGAAGATCCAGATGAAGTATATCAACACTAACGATCAAGCTGCTGATATCTTTACTAAAGGGCTTAGTAGGGTTAAGTTTGATATGTTCAGAAAGCAACTTGGAATAACAATTCGTTCAGCGAAGAAAGAGAGAGTACTCGTTGAAGGGGAGTGTTGAGCAACCTATGTTGTATCATACTCCTACTCTTCTTCCTCTTACATTTGAAGCAGCCAGCAGCCAATGTGTTGTCTCTTTGATCATGTCATTGCTTAGGTGGAAGAAGCATAGAAATCCTTATATATAGCCCTTGATTCTCCCTTTGTAAATCATCCTCAAAAAAACACAAAGAAGCTTCAAGAATAAAGTGGTGTATTTTTAAAATATGTCCAAATAAAGTATGATGTAATCGTGAATAATAAACACAATTAGAATGTATTTATTTTATAAGTGTACGAGTTATAATATACTATTCTTATTAGAAATTACATTTCTCGATATATTTAGGTTTCGACGATCCGATTTCTCCAAAGTTACCTAAAGACAAGTAATATCATGTGCTGTCTAAATGGGTTCAAGCTCTTAACATGATTGATATATAAACATGGTATTCGAAATATCCAAGACGTCAACTTGGTGTATTCTAGACTAAATAATGAAGATATGCATCAAGTTAATGTGCTTTGGACAAAATCTCGTGCTCTAATAGCAGAGAATAGATTAAATTATCTAGCATCTATAGGCCCGATGGCCTTAAAAAATCGGCACCAAAGCCACATTGTGGGAATTCTGTACACACGACGAACCATGAAGCAAATAAACTGCAACAGGAATGATGAGAGCATTGGGATGTGGCTATGAGTGGAATAGCTCCGGACAAGAGTAAGAGACCGAGATGCTTCCGAAAAATGGCGCAAGCCCACCTCACTTCCACCTCATGCAACGCCAAAATTTGAAAGCAAATGAATGACTGCGTTCAAACTGGTCTCCCAAGCATGCCTAAGGACTTTCATATCCCAATGCCAGCTGCTGCTAGAGAATCTTATGGCCATCCACAAGAGATGAACGAGCGATCTCCTGCAATCTTCCACCATCTAGCCGAAAGACTCGATCAGCCATCAACACTGTCTCCAGTCGATGAGCGATGATCAGAACCTGTAGAGACAAAATCCAGCACCCATATCTGTATAAGTAGAAAGCTACAAGAGAATAGAACTATCAGGAAGTTCACCATGGGAATTTGAGTCCTTACTGTGCGATTTTCCATCACTTTCTCCAGAGCCCGTCTCACCAACAGTTCAGACTGGCTATCCAAAGCCGAAGTAGCTTCATCTAGTAACAAAATAGAGGGATTCTGATGCAGTACCCTTGCAATAGCCAGCCTGCAAGTTTACCCATTTCTCAAAGTGAAGCATTGGCGTGGAGTACTATCAATTTATCATGTACTAGACCATCGATGCTTAGACATGCAAGAGTAGTATTTTCCAACGAATAACCATTGATTATTAGGCACTATTATATTCAATGTAAAAAGGGCGTAACCTTTGCTTTTGACCACCGCTCAATAGTGATCCCCTTGGACCGATATTTGTCTCATAGCCATGAGGAAGTCTGTTGATGAATTCTTCCGCATTTGCAATTGCTGCTGCATTTTTAACTCTTTCCATGTCAATTCCAGTCATCAGATCCTTGTAGCCAATGTTTTCTGCAACAGTACCCGAGAATAGGATCTGGGACAAATGCAAATCAAAAGGGAATTGAAAGGACTTCCGGTATAGTAGAATGCTTTACCAAAACAAAGGCAGGATTTGCACATTTGCATGATTTGCACGACGATTTGCATAATTCACAATGACCCAACAAAAACTATCGTTTGAATTGAAACACAAACACAGAAGTGCAGCAGGAAAATTCATTTTCTTACAAGCTGAGACTTACAGTATCCTGCGTAACAAGGCCAACGTGCTTCCTTAGACTTTCCAGTTGGATGCTTTGAATATCAAAACCATCGATCAATATACAACCTGAAAAAAGGATGCAAAGGAGAACAGAAGCAGATGATAGTAAACAGAAGATGAGGGAAAAAGATAATCTCCTATTCCATATTTGGCATACCGCATAAGGGATCGTAAAGGCGGAGCACTAGCTTAACAAGTGTAGTCTTTCCTCCTCCAGAAGGCCCAACGAGGGCCACTGTCTCCCCGGCCCTAATATGAAGATCTATACCATTCAATATGAGTGGGAAATCATCCCGATATTTAAATGAAACGTCCCAGAAAGTCACATCTCCTGTCACTGAATCCAAGTTGATTGCATCTGGTTTATCCTTCACCTGCATAAAGCATTTGTTTCATCAGAAATGCAGTTTCGATAAAGGGTGGATAAAGAGCTACATCCAGATGGCCAGTGTCCATGTGACTAAAGATGAGAATTACAAGCATCAGCCCATGAAAATGCTGGGAGCAAATGGTGTAAAATCTAAGTGAACACCTTGCCAAGATGTGCTAGAAATTCGGCATAAACATTAGAAATGATAAGCGGAAGTTTTCTCGGAAAAAAATAATAATTTCCAAGGAAAAGAATATAAGTAAATGTAGTGCATGCCTATTTCATCTTTGCTGGGTACAACATCCAATACTTACTTGAGGAGTGAATCTAGCAAGGTCAAACAAGCGCTCAATAGCAGGTTCCCCTTGCTTCAATTCATTGTAGGCTTTTCCAACACCCTGCATTTTTCTCTCAATTTTCAGAATCAAATTTCAAGACACCTATGGAAATTTTACGTGATCAGGAAATTATACACGAATCAAGAAGTTAGAACAAATGAAAAAGAAATACAAAGATGATGTGATCGGAAGTGTTCGACCAGGCTTTAGGAGCATTTAGTGAAGCGTCATACAATCTAGGGCTCCTCATTTTGCACTAGATAAGAGCAGCTGATAAGGAAGAGAAAATTAATGCTCATTACGTTACCTGAATCGGCTCAACCAAGAAAACCAACGAACTCATAAAAGTTATCAATCTGGAACCATCACAAGTTCCGGGAGACAGAACCAGGAATCCTGCACAGAGCACAAACAAGGCTCCAAAGTACATCACTTGCAGAATCTCGGGAATAAGGACCTTCATTTTTCTCTTCCTCAGTCATTTAGTTAAGTCAGTATGAGCAAGCTTGTTGAATCTCAGACTCTCAGACCACTCAGTATTGCTTGCCTTCACAAAGAGAACAGATGGCAATACCTAAAATGCACCAAGTATTTCGATGTCAAACCCACAAACAACAATGAAAAAGTCCAACAAAGTACTAAAATATCAAGTGGAAATCCTGACTTCACGTGTAAGTGTTGTTAACCTCTTGCTATTGTCATAAGTATATTAGATGGGCCATGTAAAACTTTTGTTCTCTACAGTACATCTACAACTTCACCTAATACATATCCTTCTATATCCTGATAGTGCATGAGGAGAAACAAGGATAATCCACATAGAGCCGAACGGAATGGAGCCTTGATGGGCTATCAAGATTTCCACTAAATTTTTATCCTGCAAAGCAGTGTACACGAAGTCCACTTCTTAGGCTTCAGATGATATGTACCTCATTCAAGTAAGCAGAGAGTTCAGCACTACTAAGATGAGCATCTCTGGACACAGCCCGAAGCCTTTTGCCCAGATAGATTGTAACAAGGGCCATGGTGGGAATCGCCTTCAATTTAAAGAAACAAATAGAGTCAACACAAAACACTAGAAAACCAGAAATCACAGGTATATGCTAGTTATTTCCCTTTTACCAAAGCAGAAGCTAACGAAAGCGCTGGGCTGATCGTCAACATTTGAGCTACCATTGCCATTAACTGTAGGGTACTGGGAACAATAGTCTGCCACATGCGGAATGGAGAATGTTATTCATCACACGCACAAATTTCTCAAAAACATTGCAAAGCCCCTTGGTCGAAGATAAGTAAATGATGAACAAATAACTATGAACTATTGACTTTAATTACAATTCAATGATACAGAAAAAGTCCCAACAAGGACCTCTATCTGGAGCACATAATGCGGAAGATAACTGGTAAGTTTGCACTGCATTTTTTACATATTAAGTAGTTGCACTTCATCATACAATGAAGCTTTCACACGAAGTTTGATTGTCTACCAATGTTGAGGAAAATTAGCGATGAAGGTCATACGTTGGATGGCTGATAGCAATGTCGTAAAAAAGACATGGTTGGACCTTTCTCCACAAATAAGACCCCATATGTCACACAAGACTAATAAAGATTCATTTATCTTCTCGTCATATCCATGTAGTTGACCCATATAATAATGAAATAAAGACTTAATTGTCGGATATTCATTGTTTGATCATCACCATCCCAATGATATACAGAAATTTGGTCTCACCATCCCCAAACATTCGACTGCATCATGTACCCAACACTATCAACGATATCGAAACATATCGGCGGAATGCGACATTGAATCCAATCCCATCATTCCCACAACACCACACAAAACTCACTCACATTAAG
>JAOVYX010001029.1:0-13025 GCA_035668315.1 Drosera spatulata | reverse complement strand
ATGGGTACAAGAAGACGTCATCAGATTCTTGCGTCTTCATTCAGAAGTTCGTCGATGATAACTTCATTATCCTATTGCTCTATGTTGATAATATATTGATTGTCGGTCAGGATACTAAAAAGATCGCTGCTTTGAAGAAAGTTCTTGGCAAATCGTTTGCGATGAAGAATTTGGGTCCCGTTAGGCAGATCCTTGGAATGTAGATCTTCCGTGATAGAAAGAACAGGAAGCTATGGCTATCGCAGGAACGATACATCGAGAAGGTATTGGAAAGGTTCAACATGAACAAGTCTAAATCAGTTAACGCTCCACTTGCAGGTCACTTCAAGTTATCAACAAAGCAGTGTCCCTCAAGGAAGACAGAGAAGCAGGAGATATAGAGTATTCCGTATGATTCAGCTATTGGCAGCTTGATGTATAATATGATATGTACTAGACCAGATATTACGTATGTAGTTGGAGTTGTGAGCAGATTCCTTTCTAATCCAGAGAAAGAGTATTGGATATCAATTAAATGGATTCTGAGATATCTTAGAGGTACGTCTAAGTTATGTTTATACTACGATCAAGAAAAATCTGTATTAAATGGTTATACAGATGCAGATATGGTTGGAGATGCAAATTCTCGGAAGTCTATCTCGGGGTATATAACAACCTTCGCAGGGGGAGCAATGCCATGGCAGTCAAAGTTACAAAAATATATTGCTTTGTCTATTACAGAGGCAGAGTATATTGCAGTCATTGAAGTTAGCAAGGAAGTATTATGGATGAAGAACTTCTTGTTAGAGTTGAGATTACAACAGGACAGGTATAGACTCTATTGTGATAATCAGAGTGCTATTCATCTTGTCAGAAATCTGATTTTTCATTCGAGATCGAAGCACATTGATGTGAGATATCACTGGATACGTGATGCATTGGATTGGAAGCGATTTCAACTTGAAAAAATCCATACTGATAACAACGGGTCAGATATGATGACAAAGACCTTACTCATGGAGAAGTTTAACTTCTGCAGACAACACACGGGTATGACGATGATCCCCACCGTTTGAAAGGGGGAAAATTGCTAGTACGATTGCTTTTGCTTGTTTTTTTCCTCTGTGGGGCACACACCCTTTTTCACATAACTTTTGTAAAAGAAGAGACAGGACGGTATGCTACACATTTTCAAATTGGCAAAGAAAAGCAGGAGAAGCACATCACTTTTTTGGTAAAAGAAGAGGAGCACTCGGGCAGAAAGTGGATGGGGCACCTCGAGAGAATTCGAGAAAAAAGACAGTTCGTCATGTGGGACGAAACAAGCAGAGACGGCAAAGAAATCAAGACGGTGAAAAAAAAAATTCCAACAACATTCTTTATCGCCTATAAATAGGCATCAAGGGTAGCAAAATTAATATCAAACACCAAACACAAAAACAGCATCAGAAGAGTTAGAAAAATATCCAGTTTAGGATATTGAGCGGTATCTTTACGGGTATAATTTTATTTCGTTAGAGAAAAAAAATTAATGAGAGTTATCCTGATGATTGTAATCCCCTAACACAGTATAGGGACGATATTTTAAATTCTTCTTTAGTGGATATTTTGGTATCGCAATGGTCCCGTGGTTTTTATCCTTTTTAAGGGGTTTTCCACGTAAAATTTTGGTGTCGACTCTATTTATTTTTGGGTTATTTATTTATCCCATTTTAATTACGCGACGAGGAAAAAGTGATGAACAATTTTCGCTACACCACATATCGATTTTCCCCAACAATCTTAAAAGTTAATAACCAATAACTCTGAAGTAACATAATATAAAGACCCATAATGAGTTTTCTACAATATTTTTGGTAAAAGTGGTTTATCCGCACATGACACCCTGCAAAATGTTTCATTTTGTTCACACAAGAGGGAAATGGCAAAGGTGAGCATATAATAGGCCATTGTGAACATTTTGTTCACACAAAATGTTTCATTTTGATCACAGTATATTAATAGGCCATTGTGGCATTTGCATATAATTAGTACTGATAGCTTTGGTCCCAAAGCTAGCAAGCCAGTTCAGTACATAGGGTCCAAAAATCTAAAATGCATGATTGTACAACACAAGCATACTTTTACAACTTTATATGTACTTGCAAAATCCATACGTAGACGGTCGATGGGTGAACGAGCTATAGGCATTTGGTTCGATGACTTTGGCGAGCGACTATACGTTCATGTTCTGAATCATCCACGACGGCACAGATGTACTGGTTCCTTGGTTATGGTTTTGTGTCCCTTCATCATCCTTGCTTGTGCTGCTGCAAGCAAATATACATCACAATGTCAGACACAGGAATCGGACTAAGCAATGAAAACCACATTCATATAAGGGACATACAGCATGATCTAAAATAAAACCTTACGAGGAACCTTGCCTGGTAAGGTTTACAACAACCAAATCCAAAAACAAGCCCAATCTCAAAATCCTAAATTTACCCTTAGATATTTTTTTCTAGATTTTGTGATGTAATTTTTAGAACATTCTATAATTTTTCATGTAAATATCTAAAGGAATATTCTTAGCATTATTCTTCAAGAACTGTAGAGATTTTCTCCTAACCGTTAGATCATTTGAATCTTCACCATCCATTTGAGGAGACAAGTAGTATAAATATGGAATATGATAATGTTGTAAGATCCTCCAAAACAAGTAAAAATCTCCAAGGTGTAATAGTGAGTTGTGTCCACAGAGTGTAGTGTTTTCATTGAGTTAAGAAGTTTAGAAGTGCGAGTGTTATATCACTTTCACAATATCTCTCATCTTCGTAAACTCAACATTACCCGACTGTGCAGTCAGGCTGCAACGGGATTGACGGGACATATGGTGAAGTAAACTCGTTATCTTGCTGGTGATCAAGCTTCTCTTGCTGATCAGCTATTGCCTTCTCCTTCTCCTTTACCTTCTTCGCGAGCTGGTTGTTCTGCTCCTGCAATGCTTTGTCCTGTCTCATATATTGCTCTGTTAGCATCTTGAACAATGAAACCAACTATTGCCAATGCTATTGCGATGAAACGGCAAAACATGTAACACCTTAGACTCACCTTCTTCTGTAGCAGTGATATTGATTCGTACATCAGTTGATTCTGCAATACTTAGAAAAATTACTCATGACACAGCGCGATTATCACATGTACTCAACAGCTCCTGGACAACTACCTGATATTCGCAAAGTTGACGATGCATATATGTCTGTGAATGAGAATATATATAGTAATATGATTCTTTGCTTGGTTATTCTCTGAAGAACTAGATTAATTCACCATTCGGCTTTGTCTACCAGGGGTTTGACCACTAATCCGTGGATGAACGACATGAATCTCTTTCTCCATTTGCGAAAGTGATGAATGACACCCAAAATGATAGTCTTAATATGCTAAATCGACAACAAAAATGCGGTTACCTTCTTTGACCTAATATGCTTAAGAGCGACATCGAGCTGGTGCTCTAAATTTTGCAGCTCTTTTATACTGAGGGTATCAAGATCTTCTCCCCTATAGTGCCTGCAAAATAAGCACAACAAGTACAATCAAGCATCTTATAAATTACCAAAGCATTCATAAATCAAGCAAAACGGATCGGTCCTTGTTTGTGACATATACTTGTGGTTTCTCTCAAGAATCTCCAGCCTTGCCTCGAGTTTCACCAGCTCCAGAGTCCAGCTTGCCTGGAGACAAAACAAGAAATTAAGCCGATATCAAAAAACCTCGAGCAGAAGATTCGATTGCGAAAATGTACAAAGTATTAAGTGGTGTTCAAGACAAGGAGTGTCGGTTTGGATACATGGGATTCTGGTTGAGGGGCAGCGAGCTGCTTCTCCGCATATGAATATCGCTCGTATCGTTCGAGAATCCTCTCCATGCTGCACCAAGAAACATACGAGATATATGTAAACTTGAAACGAGTATGACCACAAATGCACATTCTGCGAAGTTGCCCTGATGATCAAGCTAAAAGCAGATGTGCTCAGTGGTATGTCGTGGTAATTACTAATCTTTTCACCAAGCATGCGGTCAGTTCTTCAACATTTCCTAAATCAGTGATGACAACAGACAACAACAGAGGGTAAGATGATGCATAATGCAAGAGCGCATCTATTTGACGTGCAAAACTTTCTCTTAGAGTAAGTCCAATCATGAAGAAAACTATGGTTTTATATTAATAATTTGACACCGAATTAAAATAACAGAGCTCAACCATGATCCAAATCCGGTGTAAAAATGGAACTGAGCCAAATTTGTTTTTAAATTTGAAACCAAATTTAGGTGTAATCATTTTTGCCCTGTTATCTTTTCATTTAAAAATCACTTTAAATCATGTAGTTCTAAAATAGAACCAAACATTGAAACAAGAGTTTTATGTTTTTGAAACCATTTAGTTCTAAAATAGAATCATGTTTTTTTTCTAAATAAAAAATAAAGCATTAGAACAAGAGTTCTATAATTTGGATGAAAGATATTTTTTGATGGTAAATTATAACAATGTCTACACTTATTTTAGATATATGGTTTGGACTTGCTCTTAGTATCATTGAAGAAAGTGTTACAGGCCTTTCTGGCAAAAAAAAAAAAAAAAAAAAAAAAAAAAAAAAAAAAAAAAAGCACTACAGGCAGTAGTACTTTTAAGTTTTCTTCAATAGCACTTTCATATTTGATGCCTGGGGAAACTTTTTGACGCCAAATGTTATGGCCATAATGCAATATTGGTATTGAAAACTTTCTTTAATCACATTCCATGAAGAAGTCATATATATATATATATATATATATATATATATATGAAAACCTTTTGTGCTACGAAAGATAATCAAGACTATGCTACAAAAACATCATTTTATAACAGAAATAATATGGGTTGTGTTTGTAATATTTAGTAAATCAACTTAACAAAAAAAAAAATAAAATGAACCATGACATCCAAGATAAGAGATTATATGGTTTTTTCTTTACTTGATGAAATTTTGTTTTTATAACATGGATTATAACAAAAGTGATATTTGATGCCTTTATGACATGCATTTTAGCCATTATTAGGCCAGCCCAAAAAATTGCCCTGCACAGTGGAGCTCATCACTTTTCTCAAGCTCCAACACACAAACACGACCACCTGAAAGTTTTTACTCCAAGTATATTTTTTAAAAAATGAAAATATAATCCAAGTCAATCTATCTCACTATCACAGTACTGTTTCAGCTTAATGGAGTAGTAAAAAAATCCTTGTTTTTTTTTTTTTCAAAGTAAATTTCTAGTCAATCTACATATATGTCAAACATGTCAGAAGCACCACGTATGTGTAAACTGGATTCGTCTTTCAATAAAAAAAACTTGAATCAATTTCATCTTATAAATTTGTCATTTATAATTAGGGATATTGACTGATACATATTCTCTCAATTGTTGAAATCGAAAAATACAAAACAAATAAGAGTAGAAGAGCAAAGACACACAAAGCGAGCTAGAGGAAACAGAGGCTATCAATAACCTTAACTGGATATGATGCGAGTGAGATGTACGTACCAAGAATCCGAAGCATACTCGAACAGCTTCCCATTAGTAGAAAACACGATCAAGGCGACATCCGCATCACATAACACCGAGATCTCATGCGCCTTCTTCAGCAGCCCCGACCGCCTCTTGGAGAAAGTCACTTGTCTGTTGATCTTGTTCTCGATCCTCCTCAACTGCACCCTTCCTCTCCCCATATCCACGGACAGATGATCGAGCTGAGCCTTTTGCAATAACACTAGACTTATAACAACATTATATTTATATGATCTAACGTTGCATATTGATTATGGTTTTTGCTTGCTTCTTTGGTTCTTGTTGTGTAGGAGAATATGGTTGATGTGTTTCTTAATTGTGTGGTATGAGGAATCAGAGGTGGTTTTCAACTATATATTTTGTTGTCGAGTTGTGATTGGTTGGGGGGTAGAAAATAGGGGATAAAATGGGAAAATCGAAGGGGTGTCGTTTTGTGATTCGCTTTTCCTTGAAAAGCAAGCGACTTTTTTTTTTGTTCATTGGGAGACGGGTCGTATGTTTCTCTATTTCTTGTCTAAATTTGATTATATATGGGCCCTTGTCCTTACACTCGTTGGTAGTTGTACAATCTCCACAGGATCGGTCGAGATGTACCTGACTTACCGATGCAGGAATACGATAGTCACATCTTTAGACAAATTCAATCACATGATCATTATATAGATCTACAATATTAACATAAAATGAAAAACGATCCTACGCGTATCTGATCGTCATGATACGTAATGAAAAATATTTACGACGAATACGCGATTGAACTAATTACATCTGTAAAACTGGATTACGAATAAATTACGTTAACAGCATCCACTTTCTTAATTCTCTTGACGGCTGGTGTAGATGAGTCGTCATGAATGGCACAGTTAGGATTAGAAAAGATGATTTAGTTGATTATATATATAGTGTAGCGATTATTGGGTCTACTCATAACGGGTCAAAAAACATTTACCCAACTCACACTAATCGGTCCCATAATAGATTAAAATAAGAACACATCGTCTCACTTTATTAAACCAACTAAATAATCCGACAACAATTAACACTAAAAAAAAAAATAGCATTTAGTGACGGAATTATTTCGTGATGGATATAATCCGTCTCCATTTTCAACCTTAACGACAGAATCAGTCTCTAAATATTTTTCTAAAACAACCTAAAATGAAAAACAAGTTAGCGACGGAAAAGTCAACGTCCGTCGCTAAAATTATCAATAATAATTAATTTTAATATTTTAGAGACGGATTTCGTCTCTAAAATAAATTATTTATTGTTTCTAGGGTTCTTTTAGAGACGGATCCGTTGCTATATATGTGACAATTTATAATTAGGAAAAGATTTAATATATTAGCGACGGATTCCGTCGCTAAAATGATCTTTTTAGGTTTTCTAGGCTTATTTTAGCGACGGATCCGTCGCTATATGTGCCATTCCAACACTCAGCAAAAAAAAAAATGAAAACTGGACTGATTTAATAAATTAGAGACGAAATCCGTCGCTAATATAAGAAAATAGATATTTTAAATCACATTTGATATTTTTAAATAAGGAAAAAAAATGTCTTTTATGTTATAAAAAATATGATTAGAGACGGATTCCGTCACGAAAATAATTATTCTAAATTTTAAAAATTAGAGACGGATTCCGTAACTATTTTTTTTATAGATTAAAATATAATTTTTTAATATTTATGCATGCATACATAATGTTTTATTTTTCTCCACAAAATCAGTTTTGTTCATCTCAGATCTGCAGAAACACAACAAATTAAACAGCGCTCCCAAGATCTGCAAAAACACAAAATCTCCGGACGAACCATAGCCGCTCCCATCAGATCTGCTGCGCGCCCACCCATCCCTATCGTCCAAGACCACCGGCGTCCAAGATCTGCTGCTTCGGATCTAAGTAGAAGCAAGCACGAGGAGCGAATCGCCGGAAACCCTGAGCTCCGTCTCCGGTGAGCAGTCGTTCTGGTTGTGTTTGGTGTTGATTAGTGGAGGTGATTATGACAAGCTAAAAGTTTTAGGGTTGTGAATATGTTCATTCTATGGTGGTACTCATGTTCTGGATCTTATATGGTTGGGAGTCATCTTTCTCTCCATGTTAAAAGTACCCACTTTTCCCTCTTCTTCTGTGTCATGGGTTCATCATGCACATTGTGAACAAACCCTAGATTTCTAGTTTTTGTGATTGCTTCTCTTCTTTCTATCAATTAACGAACTGCTCTGTGTTTGTATAACGTCACCGACTTTTCGCTTCGGAAGACACGTAAGCGTTATGCCGTCACAGACCCGATCCGTGACAAGGTTAAATAAACCGAATGGGTTTCAGGGTACACCAGTCAAGGAACTATAAACAGTAGCCACAATCATAGCTTACAGTCCCAAATACCTGTTTAATTACATCATTTAAGTGGAAGCTGTGGAGATCGTTTATTTCATTTAAACAATATAGTCATATGATCTGCCATAATATCCGAAGTACATGTGATCATCTAATGCATGCAAGCTCTCTCTAAGAGCCTTCAGGTGCTGTTGGGGGCATACCTGCAATTGAAAAATATAACCGTGAGCTAATGAAGCTCAGCAACCTCTGGTGTATGAATCCCAATTACAGGGAACTTCCGCTAACGGCTATGGCGACCGTCGAAAGTCCCTAAAATATTTTTATATATATAAGAAAATATGGGCGCCATATCACACAACATCGTTTCTCATTTTTTTACATGGCTTTGTATCGCTTTTAAGAGTGATTCCTATCTTTTGCAGATAATTAGGGTCCATGACTCGACTCAAAAGCAACGGCGACTCCAAGGATATGACCGACTCGGAGTTCATAGTTAAGATAAAGTATCAATCGTCAGCCGGGTTACTCAATAGATTCTATTTTCGCATCTGCCTATCCTGTGCGTCGCCTTGCAACTCTTGTGTGCATTCAATGAGATAACGTTTGCCTGCATTGAGATAGTTTGGGCCTCCCTACAGAGAGCAACCCGTGGCCCCGTCACAACGGCGTAAAAGCTGCTGCATGCATGCAAAGAGGATGGGGAACGCCCAATGCTCCTTAGCTAGTTTTTACCCGTGACGTTGACTCAGATGATAATACAAGAGTGCAATGACTCAAACCCAAGCCACCAAGGCTTTTCAAAGATACAGATGAACGCAATGGATCAAAGAACACCATGTTCGACCTTCTCAACAAATTCAAAAAAAGACCAATGATTCACAAGGGATGTCAATGCCGTCCTTATCAGTTCAAGGAGGCGATAATTCTTATTTGTTTGCTTTTCATTAGTTCACACGGATAGTGTAACTACGCTCCACATCCCCGTTATCTTTTTATTAATCATTTAGCGGTCGCTTTCATTTATTTTCCCTGAGGGTATATACATTATAAGGGTACATTCTAGTTCATTTCAACCCCAAATATCCCATCACATGTCAAACGTGATCGTTTACGCACGTTTGATGATTTATTTCCAGGCGTAGGTGTTATATATCTCAAATACGCATTTAGGTTTAAGGTTCAGGGCAAAACGACGTATTTTTCCTGGCCAGAAGGCCTATCGCGAACGCGACGGTACTGTTGGGCCAATGCTGAGTTTTCCCTCGTCGCGACACAGGAGCGTCGCGGGCGCGACGGCACTGTGCAGAAAATCCCCAGATTTTCCCTTGTCGTGGCCGCGACCCAGGTTTGTCGCGGACGCGACGGATCTCCGGCCAGAAACTGTGGGAAACCTCCCTGCCCGTAAACGGATCGCCTAATACGCGTTTTTAAGCATCCAAATCATCATACACACATCATACACTGCATTAACACGTCCCAAAGCATGCACGGACGTGTTTGAATCATGTGAATGAATAAAAGAGGTGTATTGGACGAGTGAGGTTACCTCGAACGTGTTTGATTTTCTTGAGCTCATGATCACACAAACGGATCCTTTGACGTCCAATAACCAACCTGGCGGTGTTGATTCTTTTCCCGACCCGCTGCTGCCTTCGTCTCAATGATGAACAAAGTGATGCTGATAATGAGGGAGTGATGGTGATGATGTTGTTGATGATGTTGATGTTGTTGTTGATGATGATCTTGGTGGCGGCGTGGCTGCGACTGATGGACGGAGATGGTGGCGTTGGTGGCCGGCAGAGGAAGTTGATGGTGGAGAGGTGTGGTGAAGTGGAGAGGGAGTGCGGTGGGTGAAGTGGAGGGAAAGGGAGGAAGAAAAGAAAGAGAAGGGTGTGTGTGTGTAATCCCACGTTTCGTCCCACGATACGTCTCGTTCATTCCATTATTCACCCAAATTTCGTAATATTAATCCACGAAAAATCTATTTGCATCGATAGATTTATTCCGTGAATGAAAATATGACCTCCCGGGTCATAATTCATTATTTTTGGAATTAAATCGATAGTCCTTGCGCGCAACGTTAATAACGTTATAACAATGTATCGTTATTGGTTCGTAACGTTTATTTGCGCGTTCAACAAATCATCCCAAAATAATCCATCGTCCTATTTGATTTAATTAATCAAATATTTTCTTAGGTTTAAATATATAACCTTTTAGCATGATTTATTTTAAAATCGTAGCGTTATATATTCATCTCAAAACTCCCAATTTCTCGGGTATTACAGTTTGTTCATTGACTAGCATGTCGATGTCCGCTTAAACGTTTAACAGTTCCCTTTGGCCATGGAGGCATGGACTGACTAGCTATCATGTAGTAATTTTTGTTCTTCAAACACTGGGATAGGATTTATCCAGACGAATCTCGATCGCATGCACTCTTTCTTTCTTATCTCTAGGATCAAGGAAAAACATGCGTTAACCCGGTAAACAATAATGGACAAGCATCCCTTGTGTATAAATTAGTGCAAGAGATTAGCTGGAGAACTAACATATATATAGGTGCTAGTAAGAGACAGGTTCATCAAATAGATCCGCTTTAAGAATTTCATATAGAGATACATATATTATTATGGTAATTCTTAAGTGTAATATGTAAGTACTCCTTTGATGAACCTATAAGTATTACAACATCTCTATGGAACTAATTTGTGGGTAACTGTGGTTGTGTTAGGCTGAGAGCCTCCAATAAAATTTCTTTTCCTCTGTTTAGCATTTCAGGATGAACTAGCCCTTTACTTCTTCTGCTTCATCGTTTTGAAATTTGTCGCACTCGTTAATTGGATGATACCATTCTTTGATCTAGTAGTTATCAGATACTACTTTGTGAAAAGATAGTCATTACTACATAATAGTGTGTTTCAAAGGATTGAAATGAATAAACAAAAATGAGAAAAATACCTGAATATAAGTTTGCACTTGATCTCTCCATAGAGTATATACCTTCAGAACATCTCTTAAGGTGGCTGTAACCTCAGAAGATGTTGCTTTCATAACATCATCGTCTACACAGGCTTGATCCTACAACATAGATTACAATGAGACAAACAATAAAATAGGACTCAAGTCCACTGGAATCACTTAATCAATCAAAATAAGCATTGCAACTTACAATGACAAATTATGATATGTAATTTGTTTAAGTGCCATGTATAAAGCCAACTATCTGCATATAGAATCACAAACATAGTGGATTACATAAAGAAAGCATAGCATTGACAGAACATAGTACTATCAATGTCAGTCTGTCAATGCATCTGCTACAGGATTACAGGAACCAGGTTCGTAAGCCAAGAATCCAAGATTCGGGAGAATAAAAGTCTAGCATATAGTACAAGCAATGTCAGTCAGTCAGTGCATGCGCTATAGGTACAACAAGGATCAGAAGCCAAGAATCCAAGCTTCAGGAGAATGAAAAGCTTGGCATATCGAACATAAGCAGATCATTCAGAATATCTGGGTAGAGACCTTCCAGTATTTAAGTATGTCTGTGAAATGGTATTTAAGTGTGAATTTCTTGTTTCAAAGGATTGAATATTGGTGTGTTTCATATGTATCCATATTCTTTCATGGGAAACAGTTCTGAAATCCAAGATCTAGTTTGCCTGCAATGGTGTGTTTGGGGTCTTTCGATCCTTGATTAAGAGTGGAGTTGATTTTGGTTCTGAACAGGTTCTTCTTGATGTAGGAGCACTGTGCCTCTAACTTTACCAATAAGGAATTCTGATCGATATGGAGTTATATCGATCTTGGATGTATGAACGGCTAAACGGTCATACTTGAATGACTGGTTTGTCGAAGGGGTGCGAGATTTTGCCAAAACAGCAATTCAACACGATGATGATCGTTTTGACGGTCGCTTGAGGCGTCCATGTACGAAGTGTAAAAATCGTAGATTCGAAACTGTATATGATTTGGAGTATCACCTAGTGAGTAGGGGATTCATCAAAGATTATTACATTTGGATCTATCACGGTGAACCATGGGGACAGAAACAGAGGGTAGAAGTCGGTGGACCCTCCAATGTGTTTCAACAACAGCACAACTATGACGATATGTTGGTTGATGCGTTCCCGCCAGAGTACTATGAGGAGACCGAGGCTGTGAACGAACATGAATATGATGAGGGTCCGTCTCCGGAATCCAAACATTATTTTGACATGTTGAATGCCTCTCAGACTCCTCTGTATGACGGATGTAAACTGTCTTTGTTGGCCGTTGCTTCACAACTTTTGACTCCGAAATGTGAATATAACCTTCCTCATAGAGCGGTGGATGAAATATGCAAATTGTTGAAGGATGTGTGCCCTTCAGGGAATATCATGAAGGAAGATATGTATGGCATAAAGGCGCTGATGAAAGGGTTGCATCTTCCGGTGCATAAGATTCATTGCTGCCCCAACGGTTGTATGCTATTCTGGAAAAAATCCGTGAAATTAGAAAGATGCTCCACATACAACGCTAACCGTTACAAGGACAAAGGCCGATCAAGGAATCGTTCAGCCGCGAGTGTGCTGCGGTACTTTCCCATAACTCGCAGATTGCAGCGATTGTTCGCAAACAGTGGAACCAGCGAGGCTATGACTTGGCGTGCTACATCGCACAGATCAGATGGCATTATGGCACACCCTTCTGACAGTGAGGCTTGGAGACACTTGGATCGTACATTTCCATCCTTCGCGATGGAGGCAGGCAATGTTTGGCTCGAACTTTGCACCGATGGGTTTGCACCTTTTGGAAAATCTGGAAAGGAGTACTCTTGTTGGCCTGTAATATTAACTCCATACAATATTGCCCCCGACATGTGCATGAAAAGATCGTATTTGTTTCTGAACATGATCATACCCGGTCCTAAGAGTCCAAAGGGAAACCTTGATGATTATTTGCAGCCTTTGATTGAAGAGCTTCAAGAGTTGTGGTCAGTTGAAAAATGACATACGACGTTCATATATGACAAACCTTTAACATGAGGGCTTATTTGCTTTGGACTATCAGTGATTTTCCTGCATATGGGATGTTATCGGGGTGGAGTACAGCTGGACGCTTGGCTTGTC
>JAOVYX010001028.1:0-13026 GCA_035668315.1 Drosera spatulata | reverse complement strand
GATTTGAGACATTATTAGTGTTTGTAATGACTTTGGATGTTGGACTCGACAATGAAAATGTCCCTTCATTTTATATCGTATGATCTGTTCCGGTTGGATCTTTGTAAAAGCAGGGTACAAAGCTATCAACGGTGCATTACTCGATTTCAGTTCTAGAATTGGCGACTAAAAATTTATTGGTCGCTAATTTGGAGACCAATGTTACTAATTAGTCGCGAAATGACGACTAAAAATAAGGATGATCGCAAAACATGTTTTATTAAGGAAACTGAATTTGACGATTAAATGTTGTCCTTAGTCGCCAAATTTGACGACTAAAATCCTTTTGTTAGTCGCCAACTTTGATGACTAAAAATAAAGTTAGTCGCCAAATTTGACGACTAAAAACATTTGTTAGTCGTCATTTTCAGATAGCGAGGAAGGATTTCGCGACTACGATTTTTAATCACAATTTAGTCGTCCTTTCGGTCTTGCGACTAAAATTTCTCATTTAGCGACTAAAAAATTTAATCGCCTGTTTCGTCCATTTTTGTAGTGAGTGTAAGGTATGAATAGGATGATATCCATACAGTCTTATTGCTCTATTGGAGTCGATAAATTCGAAATTTGTTCCACCAACAAAGAGTTACGTACTAGAATGTGTAACATGTTGAACACCCTTCGACGTGCATTTCATTCTGGTGCGAAAATATCATGGGTTTTTCAAATCAGCTTGATGGGCATATTTCTGAACAAACCTAACGAGCATTTGAAACATAGTAGGAGTACCATTTTTTTAGTGAAAAAACACGCTAATTAAGACTCGTATATATATTAATTATTTAACACGTATTAAAACGAAGTCTCCTTTCCCCATCAAATGATACTTGATCGCACGCACATACGTACGGTCTAAATATGTGTCTTAAATAATGGTTTAGATTTTATGATAAATTTATGATGTATCATCTTTAATTGTTCAATGGCACAATTCAAATTTTATCTTGATAATAACAAAAATAAAAATGTTACAATGATCATGGGACGAAACGAAAATAATATGTCATGAGCTTAAGTAGTAGTTGATAGTGGTCATGAAGCCACTCCAACAATGTTGGCATAACAAAAGCATCCAATTGTGATATGCAAATCAACTCTCAGAATTTTCGTGTGAGTACATATGTATTTTTTTTTCTCATTTTTTTTTTTTTGATGACAAGTAGACTAATCTACAACTCATAACTTTCAATTTTCGCATTAAAATGATTCAATAATTAGTCCGATACAGAAAATATGATGACACCAATAGATAATTGTGTTTATGTCCTATCAAAGTTTCAATAATTCATTCTCAAAAAAAAAGAAAGTTTCAATAATTCAATCACTCCCTTTCAAAAAAAAAAAAAAAGGGATTTCAGTCACCCAATAATTAGCTCCAGATTTGGAGAGATTGTAACAGAAACAAAAAACCACCGCAGGGATTATTCTTTTCCCTCTTCTACCCACAACATTTTGGTTTTGGTCTACACTCCTATCTTAGATATAGGAAACTTTGACATAGATTTGAAAAGAGAAAGAAGATAAAACAAAACAAAACAAAAAAAAAAAAAGGTCGGTCCTTTTTGGTTTCTTGAGAGGATGAGAAGAGTAAGGTGTTCCAGAAACTGTTTGAGGAAATCAGTGAAGACAGTGAACATGCTAGTGACTATATGTGGAGTTGGGATGATAATTTACTCTCTTTGGCTTGGCAAGAAATGGGATCAAGGTGTCTCTGAGCTTTCAATTTCATCTCGAACCTCTCTTTCAAGACCTTGGTGAGTTACCCTTTTGATTTCTCTAATCTCTTATCCAAGGATTGGAAAATTTACCATTTTGGTGGAATTTATGAGATGGGTTTGTTTGTTTTTGAGTTATTCTATGTGGGTTTGTTTGGATTTTGAAGGTTTTGGAGATTGTGATTTGTTGGGGGATATGTGATGTGGTGAGTTGCAAATAGGGTTTTGATTTTAGGGTTTGTTTGTGCATTTCAATGGGAAGATCTGTTGCTAAAGGGTAGCAAAGCGTTGTGATTTTTGTCTCCTAGATTGGCTTTCCTGTGTTGCCCTTTGGGGAACAGTTTCTTGGTTCCCAATAGAAAGAACTCCACCAATCAATGCGTGGTAGACGAGAGCTCAGAACAGAATTGTGGCCGAAAGAAGATTAAAGCGAAATCATCGCAGGTTTCTTTCCCAATGAAGAAGTGGCATTGGGGCTCTGGCAATTCAGTTTACTTTGAATGGGAACTGGGAATTGGATTGCGACACAATGGGTTGTGGATCTTTGCGCTTTCATTATCATGTTCTCAAGTTTTTCCGGCTTCTAGAAAGGGTGAACATGATAGCATCACACGGTCACTTAGCTCTGACCTTGAGATAACGGGTTTAGGGTGCTGAGTTGCTGAATACTCCAAATCCTCCTGTATCCAAAAACAATACAAAAAGAAAATCCAAAAGATTTCTCACAGTCCTGCATGCGTAACCTTGCCCACTGCGAAGAATTCAAGGTGGCTATGGTCCAGTGAGGTGTAACAATATGGTTGCGGTCCTTCTAATCATCGAACCTAATTGCTATTTCTAGTTGCAATATTAGGTCTTCTTTTCTTGGTTGTTCCATAGCACTACTTTATGTGGTTATCAACAATTAAAACTGTTTATGAAATGTGAAATAGGTTTATCATGGTTTGTCTGGGAATAGGAATGGCAGTCTGCTTGAGCACACTTTGCGGGCAAGGTGTTGCTAATTGGGGGAACAAGTCGGTTCTTTCTATCGTATCCTTTTTTGATGTGGTTCCATCTAAGTTGTATTACTCATTTATGTATTTATTTGGTTATATTGGATATTTGGCCTCTTTAGATTCTTCCTATTACTTTGGGCTCCTTGACTGGCTTAAGTACGTAATTTCCGTATTTTCTCTTGTTCTGCTCCAAGTTGCAGTGATAATTGCAATTTTCTTCAAAATGGACCTTGCATCGGTATGTCTCCACTTCCCATTTGTGTGAGTTCCCTTTTTGTATGATGGCATGAGAAATGACTCGAAGCAACTTATCTTTCTAAGACCAAAGGCTTACTTACTCGCCAACATCGTATACAATTTAATATTGTTGCGCGAGGCTTGATCATTTCACAATAGCATAATTGTTATTTCATGATCATTGGATCTTTTATTCCTCAAGTCATTCATCCCTGAGGCTATATGTTTCCTATAGCTTTTTCCTTATCTCTCACCCGACATTCCACCACTTTTAGTTTTCCTTCTAATGAGGAAGCTCTCCTCTTTGCTCCTATGGGATATGCCTTCAATGATGCTACTACTCGAGGGGGGAAAATGTTGAGTTGGCTTGCATCTCAACTCATTTCCTTGATTCCATTTGGATAAATCACAACGATCCATGACCATGTCATTGATCTCCATTTTATTTTGTAGCCAACTTGTCTCTCCGCTTAATTTATGATTCTCTCAATGAATGTCTTACTACTGCTTTCTCTGCTATTTGCCACTAATTCACTTTCTGTTCTGGAACAGCAACTGAAAGAATATATTGATGATGAACACGCAAGCTTTAAGAGCTTCATAATCTTCCATCTATACATGTGTCGTCTGATCTCAATCATGGCTTTAGTGGCGCAGGTACTTTCCTTTGATTTCATATTTGAGCAGCGATTCATCCTCATCAATTGCAGTCATCCAAGTGGAACTTTTCCTTCAGTCGCTTATATCATATTTAAGCTAAAAATACAGGTTAAATGATGTCTGGTGGCATTCTATAACGTGTACTCTCTCACTGTTGGGATACTCGGAAAAAAACTGTTTTCCTATCTATTGCGACCTTGTTCCATGTTGAACTTATTTTGCTTATGTTTGGGTTATTATCAGCGTGAAGTACTTTACATCATATGGAGCTATCTCTAGGAACTTATTTATTGACAGCTTTATAGTTCCTAGATATGTTTTTTAGGCCATTGCCCGTGACTGGTTATTGAACCAGATTCTTAACACCAAGCATGGATTATTTACTTCTGTTATAACTATGTAAATTTTTACTCTATATATGTAAGCTTGTCTGTTTTGAGTTTCAGCGGCCAATCAGCTCATGCTTGAGGGGCTTCCCTTGATTCCTTCGATCTATCGTGTGGTTCAAGACGTCCTTATCTCGCATATTCTAATACCTGTCTCATCATTTTGCAGACCAACGTTGTTCTGCTTGCTATTGTTCTTTGGGTGGCCGGGACTGAGCCAGTGAGACCGCTGGGCATCTTGGATGTACCAGATTTCAAACATTCATTTCTAATCTCGCCCAACACGCCTGTGGATGATGATGATGATTTAAGAAGTAGAAGCCAGGTTGATTTTGTATTGAGAACACGGCCTATTGAAAGCTATTTATAATATTGGTTCCTTCATTCTGCAAAGCAGGTGAACTTTAATCAGAGTTCATTATTTGTTCCGTTTTAGGAAGAGATTCTGTTCCAAACAATATATTTTCACTGTTTGTTTGATTACTTTCATTAAAGACACATTCCATATATTTTGTCTTGGTTCTATTGATCCTTAATCCCTTACTTTCCAATGTCTTCCTTCAAATCTCAAGTTTTTCACTCACTCTTTCTTTCGTATCGTTCACCAGAACAATATCATCAGCGAAAAATAAACATCACGGTACTTCATCTTGTATATGCCTAGTGAGATCATCCATTACTAAGGCGAAAAGGTATGGGCTCAAAGTTGATCCTTGGTGTAAACCCAATTTAATAAGAAAAACAGTCGTTTTACCAACATAGGTTCGCACACGTATAGCAGTTTCTTCATACATGTCTTTCACAATCTCGATATACCTATTCGTCATTCCTTTTTTTTCTAAAGTTTTTCAAATCACTTCTCTTGGAACAGAATCATACGTTTTTTTCAGGTCGACAAAAACCATATGTAAATTCTTCTTCTCTATCCTAAAACGTTCCATTACACATCGTAAAAGGTAAATAGCTTCCATGATTGACCTATCAGACATGAAACCAAACTGATTCTCAGTCATCCCTGTAGCTTTTCTTAACATTTTATTTATCATTTTCTCTCATAACTTCATATTGTGACTCATAATTATTTTTAAAAATAATTATTTTTTTAAATTTGTGAGAGAGGTTGTAGCCTATAAGTTGAAGTTACTGTAACTTCTTTATCCTGTAGAAAAAATATATTTTATTCGTTTCATATTATATGCAACACTTGCTTATTTAAATCGTCCCAAAATATATACAACATACCTCATTTAGTAACTTTTTCATATAAAAAAATCAAAACAATCATTATTTGTTACAGTACATCCACTATATCCTGTCACATTGCTACAGTAAATCCCACTAATACTCAAAAAATATTCTTTTTTCATCAAATTCCATTCAAATTCAACACACATATAAAGTCGCGTGTCGGATCAACATATTGCCTATAATATGAAACGGAGGGAGTAACGATTTTGGGAGACACTCTACGAAGTGGGTAAACATTATCAGCACGCCTTCTTTTGCGAATGTCTTCTATAGCTTGAAGAGAAATAGATATTATTACTTTACATAGTAGTACTTCTTTAATATTTCATAGATATTATTCAACCTTTTATATATATCATGATAAAAAAAAACGTGTATAAATATTTTTGTCATTAATGTTAATTATCGTGAGAAAATTATCACCACAAAAAGCCAAGAACATTTGTCAAAAAGAAAAAAAAAAGTTTTTATATTACTCACTATTCAAATTTGATCTAATTCATGGATCATAATTTCAGTAAAGAAGAGAAATTTGAGTAAAACCAAGGAAAAAAAAAATTTAAGGATCTTATAGGATGATGTTTGAGAATATCGTGATAATTTCATGCAGATTATATTATAAAAGATATTTATATTTATATTGTTTACTCAAAAGAAATTTTATGAAAATATTTGACTACAATCAAATATAAATGAAATTTTTAAATAATTTAAAAGTAAATTTAATAATAATTTTTTTTTATATTGATGTTGTCCCATGCAAATGAATGACCTTAGATAGAAAAAAAAAAATCAATTTTTCACATTATAGTATTTGAAACTTCATTCAAAAGAAAAAAATCATTCAATTTTTTCAATATTTTCTGTTTATTCTTTTCGTTCTATCAAGTTAGTTCATGAATTTTATCAATGATTAGATGAAAATATGATAATTCATTATGCAATAAAAGCTACCTCTATTTTATTTTACGTGAAAACTTTTTACAACAAGATTAAATATAAAAATATCATGAATTATATATATTTTGAAAATCCATTAAATATTCTCAATAACAAACAAAATATTGACGACATCAAGATAAGTAGTTATAATAAATAATTGATAACCAATTAATGAATAGTTTGTCACTTATAAGATTATGACATTCCCCGCGTGGGTGATCATGCTAGTTTTATTGAAAACCTCAAACTTGAAACAGAGCCAGTTTGTATCACTTTTGTTTTTTTTTTTTTTTTCTAATGAAATAAAGTTGTTTGATATCACTTCTTTTTTGTGTTTCGTGTTTTCTATTTCCTAAATGGATAAAATAGAAGCAAAAAATAAAAAGCAAAAAAATAAAAATAAAAATGAACTTCAATTTCTATTTTCTGTTTCATCTGGGTATAGTATTCAAGATTCTCTTTATACACAATCATTTTATTTTATAAAGTGATTTTGGTTTTCTTCACTGGTTTTCTGTTTCTATTATTTGTTTTGGTTTCTTCAGATTTGAACAACAATACCAATCAGCCCCTTAGCTATTTCATTTTGTTTTGCGACTTCTACTTCATTACGTCGTTTGGGCTATGTACTGAAAAACCTGATAATGATGCGCATAATATATGCAAGACCCGAGTACCAGTCGTCGACTGAAGGAAAAATCTTTCCAAAATGTGTTCAAAGCAAAGACTATGAAAATTAAGAGCTAGGCGTGTAGTCAAGTCCATTGCTGGAGTATTTTCTAGTCTATATTGTCCATGTTGTAAACTTGGTCAAGGGTTTCATGACATGCAGGAAAGATCAAGGGACGAAAACAATTAGCATTAGATACACAGGAACATATTTGAATCGAACAATCATCATCATTGTAACTACACAACTGTCGTCAATGACTTCTTACATCATTCAAGCGTAAACCGAAACTGAAGATTACAACATCCTCTATGAAACAAATGCAAAATATACACACCGCTTTAGACTTACCGCTATAAGGGGCAACACCAGATGCTCCAGGTCTTATATCTGCAACGTTCTCAGCAAACCACAATATGAGGCAGTCAACAGACTCGACGAAACCCAACCAATCACTCATGCATAATACCCTTGTGTCTCACTATGGCTAGGATCAGGAGACTTGAGAAAAGATTTGGCACATCCAGCTGCTACACTTGGTTCGAGCTATCTGTAATTTTTCAGCGAGGATGGAGCAGTTGATGGACTTGATAAGTTCATTGGACAAGCTGATTTCCCCTTGTCCAATTTTCCTGCTGTTGCGCATTCACTGAAATCAAGAATGCGTGTCTGAATTTGCTCCTGCAGTATAAAAAATATACAGCAAGGAAGAGTTTATTTTTGTCTACATTGAGCCAGCCATCATCTTTTTATTATACATGAGAAAGTTGATAATGCATCCGAGAAAGGGAAACACATGTCCAGTGTATTTCAGCAACTATTTTCCTATTGTACGCACACCGAGGCTTGTGCTTGGGGTAGGTAAAATCGTCAGAAAGTGCAAGTAAAAGGAATAGCAAAAAGTATAATGCACATACCTTGACACGAGAAGACGAATGCACACGGCTTCCACATTCAGCAGCAGGGATATCGCTATTCTCTAGCTCCATATACTGGCCTGTGAGCCATATGTGCCTCAGTATGCTCTCAGGGGTATCATCTCCAAGAACTTTTCGGGCATTTGCAAATTCATCTGCACTCAGTTCGTTTATCTGCTTCATAAGTTCTATTGCATCACAACCCTTCTCTGCTGATCTCAGAAAAATCTCCAAATCCTGCCAAAAAAAGAAAGGCAAAGGAAGGCAGAAAATGAAGAATAGAATTGTAAAACTAAACAACATCGCTAATCATATGTAGGATACCTCGATATTTATGTCAGTATCGTATCTTGCACCAGGCATAAATAAGTTTTGAGACAATGGTGACTTCCATCTATAAGGGGTTTCACCGAATCTGAGACAAAGGATGGAAGGAGATTTTAGATCTTATCGGACAAATTACCCCAGAAATGGGGAGAAACTGAATGAGAAGAAACAGGCGTTATATCTGAGGGGCAATATCATAATCTGTAACAGAATGAAGAAACAGGCACCATGCTCTAGTTGAAAGGAGGAAAATGGGATGCAAACTTACATGTCATCCGCAACTTCTTTAGCTGGACTTTTGCCTACTGCAGAGCATGAAGGACCTAATTGCGCCTTTGATACCCATCCACTGTGCTCTGAAGCATCCCCTTGTTTCCCTGCAGCCACAAGGTTCTGCTCTGAAGCTTCACCCTTTTGCTCCAAGGCTGCTTCCTTTGTAACCTTTTGTGCACTAGGAGAAAATGGTTGGAGATAATTTAAATGGCGCTCAACAAGAATGCCTCTGGGCCGATAGCCTTCACCTTTTCTCCCTTCAAACTCAGGACAGGCATCAATCATATCTTCTTCGCCTCCCATGGATGCTTTAATACCTTGAAGTTCAGGACAAACATTTTCCTTGTCTTCTTCACCGGGGGATTCAGTTTCATTGCCATCATTTGCTGGCGAAGTCACAGACTCCTGCTTACTCGTCGCATTCTTGACCACATCCAAGCGAGAAAACTCTTCACTCAAACGAGAGGTGCATGGAAGCTCGTGGCTCATGTCTACCTTCTTGTCAAATCTCCTTTCTGAGAAGGGTGACAAAGGAGATACAAGATGGCGATGCCGCTTCTTTAAAATTGGACTGTGATGTGAAGAAGATGGTGAATCCCACAACTTGAAAGGAGTGAGGTTGTTAATAGATGATGAGGACATCATATACTGCCGAATCCCAAAGGGACTATAATCTTGCAGCCCATCCATTGCAGATTGAGAAAGATCACAACTTGAGAAAGGCAATTCAAGACTTGGAATCCGAGGAGGCTCATAGAATAGAGATCCCACCTCTGGTTCCAGTTGACAGGTAGTTTGGCTTTCACTAACAGTAAGTTGATTCTGCTGGCGGTCCAAGAGTTCAGAACCAAATGCATTCACAGAGACTAGCCTCGATGTATCTCTTATCAAACCTTCAGCATCTATCAAGTCTGTCACCTCTATCAGATCATCAGCTCCACGACCATCAAAACAAGAGAGGCCTCCTTGCTCAATAGTTGCACGGTCCTGCTGCTGAGGTTCACTTACAGCATTGCTAGGATGATTCAACCGAGTACTGATTCTTGAACCATTTCCAGGAAACTCAGAAGGAAAAGAAGCCAATGACTCAGAAAGTAATGTGTCCGCATTGCAAGAGCTCAGGCAATTGTGAAAGCTTATAGATGGCAAGCATGACAAATCATCATATGTTCCCAAATAAGCCGCGTCATTGGACCCGGGCTGAGGACATGCATTGATAGCTGCGCTGTTGGCATGGGCCCCACATACATTTCTTGCCAAACCAGATGGATCGTCTTTCAACTCTAATGAGGACAGAATCGCAATACAATCTGCATAACAATGGGATTCACCATTTTTACTAGTACCAGCAACACATGTAAAAGTAGAAGGCGTCTGGTGGTCGGTTTCTGGATTTGAATAGTCTATGTCTTCAAGTGATGGACAGTAATCTTCATGACAGCAAGCTGTGGTATTATCTGTTGACCCCTTCACATAATCAGTCCACTCCCTTCCACGTTCCGTCACCTCGATTATATGATTTTCTTCCTTCAAGAGGTAATCGTCTTCTGCATACGACACTATGTTAGACACATCCCTTGTAGTTTGGGAGCCCCCAGCCATTACAGAACTTTGGCTACATTGAGAATGTTCTTCGCATTCGGCTCCATAGCTATAAATACCCTCATCAACACTACTTTGTTGCGACGGAAAGGAAGACGAAGGCATTGGCAAACCCTTAAACTCAGCAAGTGAACCTGATGCTATGTAGGAGTTCAGTTTCTTTTTCACTGAGCTGTTCCAATGGTTTTTTATAGCATTGTCTGACCTGGTTTCCGCACCAAAAAGAAAAAAGGAACTATTAAAACTAGACCGGGTGCCGAAGATTGCCTATGCAATGTGGAGGAGACAATATTAGAGGTTAATAACATTATGATAGCTTGTATATTTGGCACTTTCTTCTGGAAAAAGGACTCAATTATGCAGGCCTGCTGCTATATAGCATGTGTAGCAGAACTTACCTTCCAGGCAACAGCTTTCCAAGCTCTGCCCACTTGTTCCCATGAACCTGATGACCCTGAATCAGCATCAACTCTTCCTCTTGAGTCCAGGCCTCCTTATTTATAGAAGGATTCAGATGATTATGCCATCTGTACGACAAAACCATTAGGGAGCTCAGGAGAGGGTAAAAAATGTTTCGGCAAAGGAAACAACTGCATTATGAGGCTATGGTAGCGACACAATAAGAACATCAGGATAAGAAACTAAAATATGATTAAAAGAAAAAAAAAAAAGAAAAAAAACATCCCTTAGTCTGTGCACTCCAGTTTAACTTAGAGAAACATCACACAAGAATCAGATGCAAAGACATGAATCTATACTTTATTTTGTTTAGAACTTAGAAGCAAAACTGAAATAAATACATACACAAGACCGTGTAAGAGTGCTCGAATATTAAATTTACGTTGACGCAACTATACTACAATGACATCGCTTCTAGTGCACTGCATCAAGTGAGGTGTCTATAAATTGCTTCCTTTGTAACGCACGGTTCAGCAACAGAGAGCATCTCTTTCTAATATTAAGACTCGAAGGTTAGGTGTCTATAACTGAATGAAGCAGCTGATAAGAATCCCATTTTCGAGCAAGGAAAAGAAACAGCACCTTTCACGGCACTGTTTCCCGATACGTCCTGGAAGATGCTGAGCAATAGTGGACCATTTCTTTGGCCCATATGTCCCCACAAGTTGGATAATTGCTTCATCCTCCTAATAATTAAAACAATGTCGGAGGGGAAGTCATGCGAGAAGTTTCACGTGAATGCCAAAGTTTTAAATACTGTGAATTCACCACTTGAGAAACTAGTTATGATGTTGGAACTAGAGCGAAGCAAGAACCAAACCTCCTTAGACCAGGGTCCTTTGACGAGTTCTGGATTCAATACTTTCTGCCATCTGTGTAGGCATTGAACGTCTGTCCGATCCTTAAAACACTCCGCTGCACAAAAAGATTTTTTGTTATAGAGCAGGTCAATCTCAAGGAGAAGAACTTAAATGGAAAAGTTGAAAATATTCTAGCATATGTAAATGGAAGAAAGAGAATGTCAATGAGAGATTCATATATTATCAGCATTTGCAAACTCAGACAAACAAAAAAAATGTCTTAAATCTAGTTGGATATGTGTAAGGATGATCCTTCAATAGGATCAAGCGAAAGAAACCAATTCAAAGCAACAATTGGCGGGGTTGGCATTACCTAAACAGACTACATAATTTGCTACTTATTTATGTCTTGTAGACACCATAAAGGTATTGTTAAGATATACATTAATGGGTTTTTTATCATCAGTTTGAATTTTTGATAGAAATGATTTCTCTACTTGATATCTGAGCGGACAGTGACATGAGGTCACGGGTTCGATCCCTGCCTCCCCATTTATTGCTATATGTTATGTGGTTTATTACGTGGACTTGTTTGACACTTGATATGGGTTGGACCAGTGCGTTTGTTATCCACGTTTTATGTCCCAATGAGTTTTCGTGGGAGGGGGAGTGTTAAAATATATGCCTTCTATAATCAGTTCAAAATTTTGGTAGAATTGGTTCTTTGACATGGTATTAAAGTAGGTCGTGATAAGAGATCGCGAGTTCGATCCCTACTTCTCCTAATTTATTATCAATGTGGATCATATATATAGCACTTGATATGGACCGACCAATATTATCCACACTTCATATCCCTATGAGTTTTCATGTGAGGAGAAATATTAATATATATATTACTTGTTTTTCTATCATCAGTTCAAACTTTTTATAAAGTTGGTTCCTCAACAACTATCATTTTATTTCATAGACTAAAATGATAGTATTCCTTTCGAAAAATTCTATAAACACTGGACCCTACAAGGGGAAGGGGTCATTTTGTCCACACTTCTACCCGTTTCAAATGCGTGCACTCGTATTTGTGCAATCTTGGACTTGGATATTGATGTTGTCAGGTGTTATTTTTCTAGCTGAAGGGCCCTTTAAATTCAAGTGTTATGCTAATTAAAGTATAAGTTATGTAACACCAAACAATGTTGATGTTATCATGTTATAAATCTTATTAAACAATTCTCAGATATTATTTTATGTTCAGATAATATGCACTAGATTTAGATAGTATTATTATAATTTAGATATTCGTATATTAGATAAGTCCTATCTTTGGAAAGTTTTTAATATCTTTTTTCTACAAAACAATAAACATAACTATCGACTAGTGATGGTTTGCTTTTTGATTACATCAATAATATTTTGTTGCAGTTATCTATCGATCATCAAGAATCAAAATATGGAATATTATGGATCTCCTTGAAGTTACAAGCCTCCTTGAATTTTCTTCCCAAACAAACTCTTCTTGATCTTTTATGCAACACAGTCTCTCCCTTGTGCGTTCTTTTGACTCAATAGAATATGTGCCGGGTTGAGATATTTGGTCGGAGGGCGACGATGGGGAGTGGGTTTGGGGAGTTGTTTTTCGAGTTTTGATATTCGTGTGAAGTTATTCGGGGGGATTGAAATTCACTGTGCAGGGATTGGAAGCGCTGAAGGAGCATTTCAAGAACTCGAAGTTCGCGTGCGAGACGGAGGAATA
>JAOVYX010001027.1:0-13027 GCA_035668315.1 Drosera spatulata | reverse complement strand
GGAGCAGAGGGCCCTTATAGAAAGAAACCTTCTGAAAGGGATAACAGCGGATGAAAACACTGCTGCACATGTAAGACTTTCCACTCCATATAATATTAAAATCTAGGTTTCATGAAGTTTTCTGCAGAATGTAGGAGTAAAAGACATCTTTTTGCAGGATATTGGCAGCCTAGGTACTGTAAATATTAGATACGTTGGATATATTGCCACTGTCAAAGTTAAAGCGAAAGCAAGTTCAGATGCCCCATCTCCAAGCGTAGATGCATTTGATCAGCCTGAAGGTGGTGCAAATGCTCTGAATATTAATAGGTATTTGTTTTTGTTTCTTGCATGGAGTTGGTTTTCTTTTTCCTGTGTGCAATGTTTCTTTGTGTTTCCTTTTTTCTTGTAGCAGCGTCTATCCCAGCTTACGTCATCAGGGCAGATTATGGGTTTAAGCTGCTAAAGCTAACCTTTCTTTTCTCCTCTACAGTCTAAGGTTGCTTCTTCACAAAGGAGCAGCTGCTGAACACCAAAAGTTGCCCATCCAAGCACAAGGTTCAGAGAATAAAAGCCCAATTGCTACTCAAGCTTTTGTGAAGAATCTCTTGGAAGATAGTCTCTTGAAGCTTGAAGATGAGAAGGTAGAACAGGATAATTACATAAGATGGGAGCTTGGGGCTTGTTGGATACAACATTTGCAGGACCAGAAAAACAATGAAAAAGATAAGAAGCCATCTTCCAACAAGACAAAGTCTGATGTGAAGGTTCAGGGCCTCGGCACTACTCTCAGATCTCTAAAAAGCAAGAAGGATGAAGATACTCCACCACCACAATCTGAAAGTTCCAAATCCCAAGCAAATGTCGATTCTGCAGCACCTTCTATGGGATCTGTACTAGAAGCCACGGCAGATGACTACGAGCTCCCACTGAAAAGGGTTTTGTCTGATGCAGCTTTTGGTCGGCTGAAAGATTCGGAAACGGGATTGCATCGGAAGGTAATGATAGTAGGCTATAGAACCTAATGGATTTTATCCTTGTTAGTGGCCTGATGCTAAACCAGAAGAACATCTTGTCCAGTCATTGCAGGGATTGATTGAACTCTCCGACAAATATTATTACGATGTTGCTCTTCCTAAATTGGTATGCCCCAGTGTTCATGTGTTTAAGTTGCATGTGCTTTCTTAGATGCTAATTGCTAGAAGTGGAAACCCAAAGTGCAGGTTGCAGATTTTGGCTCACTGGAATTGTCACCTGTTGATGGTCGAACTTTGACTGATTTCATGCACACCAGAGGCCTAAGGATGCGATCTTTGGGTCGTGTGGTAAGCTTATCAGACTGGCATGTGATCCCTTACCTAATGCTCATTTTCATGTTCGACTACTTTAACATGAGATGCTGTCTAGATACAATTTATCCAGAAAACTTTCCGGTGAGTGCCGTCGAGATAAAAACTTTGTCAGATAGAGATGGGTTAGCTTTGCGAGAGTGAAAATTTACTTACTTGATATTATTGATTTTTCATTTTCAGAAACTGCGTTAAGATTCAAGGTGATTGACAAGGAGTTATTACCCATTAGTCTCAATTTTCTTGCATTTTATTAAAACTTATCAGGGTAGATGCTGGATCTGAATTCTCATGATCATCCAGAGTTCTTACCTTGTCCTGTGCCTCTCTATTAGTATTAGCAGACCCTTGCTTTTTTTTTTTTTTTTTCTGTCTTGAAACTAAATTCAGTAAAAGAAAAAAGTGAAAGAAGGAAGATAAAATGAAAGAGATGCACATTTATTGCCAACATAAGTAGTTGTTGTTGCATGCAACTCAAAGTTTTTCGAGTTGCTTCTCTTTTTTCTCATTATTATTGTAAAATTGTTAATTATGATAACATCATGGTTATTTTTAGTTGGAAGGCAAATCTTGATTGGAACCTTGACCCCATGATGTGAAGGTATATTGTTCTATTATCAGGTCAGGCTGTCGGAAAAGTTGTCTCATGTCCAGTCCCTCTGCATTCATGAGATGATCACTCGAGCTTATAAGCACATCCTCCAGGCTATGATTGCTTCTGTTGGCCTTGATAATATCGCTTCAACAGTTGCAGCTGCATTGAACCTGATGCTTGGGGTTCCAGAGAGTGCAGGCTCAGATCAATCATTCAGTGTCCATCCTTTGGTCCGAAGATGGTTGGAGGTGTTTTTGTTGAAGCGATATGACTGGGATATTAGTGGCTTTGATTACAAAGATCTGAGGAAATTTGCAATTCTGCGTGGGTTATGTCAGAAGGTAGAAACAGTAACTTAGAACAGCTTACCTTTTTGTGTTAAACTCAATTCTGGTATGCATTTTACATTATTCACCTGCAGGCCTCATAATGGTTTCAGAACCAAGGGTGTGCCATTGTTTTATTCATGTAGCTGACGCAATTGGGAAAAGATTTTAAGCTGTGGTTGTGTTTATTTCTGAATCATTGCATGGCATGGAGCATGAAAGTGAATTTTACCGTATGTTCTCTAGATTACTAAATGCAGAGGGAATAAAATTATATTCTATTTTCTTTCAGATGGCTGACAAATTCTAATTCACCTAAGATGAAAAGTTTGCAAGTTACTATCAGTTTCTGAAATTTTTTCATTCAGTCAAGTAACTTATACTAGTTATTCTGTTTTAGGTGGGTATTGAACTAGTTCCACGGGATTATGATATGACTTCTTCAGTTCCTTTCAATGGAGCAGACATTGCCAGCTTGATACCTGTTTACAAGGTGACAACCTGAGCATGTGATCTGAATTTCCTACAATATTGTTGTATTAATATCTTTGTATGATATGATGTTTCAACCATTCACTGATTGCCTTTTATGCCATGGTTTTGCAGCAAGCAGCTTGCTCATCTGCTGATGGTAGACAGCTCCTGGAATCATCAAAGACGGCTTTAGATAAAGGAAAACTTGAAGATGCAGTTAACTATGGGACCAAGGTGTCTGCTACTCATGACAATGTTCTTTTCCCATTTTTTGTTGTCAAATTTTAGATTACTTCTCAATGAGGTGTTTTCCTAATGCTGTGTTATCTCATTGCTGGGCCGCAGGCTCTTGTGAAGCTGATAGCAGTTTGTGGTCCCTACCATCGGTTGACAGCAGGAGCTTACAGTCTTCTTGCTGTAGTGTTGTATCACACTGGAGATTTCAATCAGGTGAATATCAATGTCGACCACTGGTTCATTTTTAATTTAGGCTCTAAAAACTTCATGATTCTTGAATTTTCTTGGTTTGACAAGTTATTGTGAATTGTGAAAACAGGCCACAATTTATCAGCAGAAAGCCCTGGACATCAACGAGAAGGAACTGGGACTAGATCATCCTGATACAATGAAAAGCTATGGTGATTTAGCTGTCTTCTATTACAGACTTCAACACACCGAGCTAGCTCTCAAGTAAGATCACTTTTCTCTACTGTCATTCATAATGCATACTTAATTGATATGAAGATTCAGAAGTACTTATTTAATTGCTACATTTTGCAATGATAGATGCTGGCTTTTCAAATTATGCCTTTATGTGGCACAGTAGGGTTCCTTTGTCAAACATCTCATTTTTCTATTTAGGTTTCTGTTTTTTTTTTTTGAATTTAAATTAAAATTCGGGAAGCCCAAGATTGGTAGAACCTCATCTTTGGTCATTAGAGCAAGGTTTTTTAGTATCGTGCTTTTAACTGAAAAGATAATGCTGTGACATCAAAGCCAAACGTCACATGAAGCACCTTATATTTAATTCTTGTTTTCTATTGATTATCCATATGTTTTTGCTCCAACCACGAATGACAGATTTGTTCTGTGTATCCTGCTGAGTACTATCACCTCGGGCAATCTTTGGTTAATCTGATGATGTTAAGCTTGTACAAGCTTTTGCTAGACTTATACAATCTTTGCAAGAAATGACATTTTTTTTCTTTTGTTTTTTGACGTAAAGTCATTGTTCTGCCTCAGATGGAACTTATTTTTGTCTTCTTTTTGTAGGTATGTGAAACGTGCACTGTATTTGCTGCATCTGACCTGTGGCCCATCTCATCCAAACACTGCTGCTACGTACATTAATGTAGCTATGATGGAGGAAGGCCTCGGAAATGTTCATGTTGCCCTGAGATATCTTCACAAGGCTTTGAAGTATAATGAGAAGTTGCTTGGTCCTGACCACATTCAGGTTGCTCTCTCTCCTTGTATAATATTCTGTTTGTTTATGAAGGTACAATGGCTTAGTGAATGAGTTTTTTCCCATTGCTTGTTGGCAAGATGCAACGATTGCACAACTTAAATTTTAGTGTCAGAAAACTAAAATGTTTTAATAACTCTTTATTGAGTTTTCTTTGGGAAAAGAGAATGAGGGATACTGTTTGATGGCTAAAGAAATAGCAATTACTTCTTCCACTATCAGTAATATTTTGTCGGTGTTACCTGCTCCTCTGGGTTTGCGGGCTATTCAGTGGACCAAAGGGTGATCCCTTCGGGATAACCTTTTGAAGTAGAATATTTTGTCGGTGTTGTTTTTGAAATTTGAGCCACCTTTTGCATACAAACCTAGCTTGATGACAAACTATGGTTCCTCTAGTGATATGCACGCAGGGAACATCATTCAAACTAATGGTTCGCGATGCAACGTGGCAGTTTTCTGTTTTTTTAAGGAAATAATAAAGAGAGAAAGAAAATAAAAAGAAATACTGAATGCAGTGCCACACATACCCGTTTGCATTTCTGGGAGTGTGCTCCAGTCTGATCTCCACGACCTTAAAAATGAAAAAAAGAAAACCAGTCATATTCACATCTGATTTTGGTTCTTTTTTTCTCTCTTCAGACAGCTGCAAGTTATCATGCTATTGCAATTGCTCTCTCATTAATGGAAGCATACCCCCTTAGTGTTCAGCATGAGCAGACTACTTTACGAATTCTTCGGGCAAAGCTGGGCCCCGATGATTTACGAACCCAGGTACATATTCTACTCCGTGTCTCTGTGATGGTCTTCAGAACAAATCTATCTGTTGATCTTTCATGCTGATGCTTTCTGATGCCAATGATTTGCAGGCATGCTTATTTTCTCTTCATTGGTGTTATGTTCTTTGGCTCTTGGAAAGATTTGGTTTACTTAGAGATTAGATATTAGCATCATGTTTTTAATATTCTGATGTTTTCTTGAACATGAAGTCATGCAAATGATTACTCAATCTAACTGGATTTTGGATGCTCCGGTTTTGCATCAACTAAAAATTATTGGCTGCTGATGCATTTGCAGGATGCTGCTGCGTGGCTTGAATACTTTGAGTCCAAGGCTATTGAACAGCAAGAAGCTGCCAAGAATGGGACCCGGAAGCCTGATGCCTCCATAGCCAGCAAGGGTCATCTTAGGTACGCCCTGTCATATAAGGCTTCTCTCTCTGTCTCCCTCCCTCCCTTTCTTTATTTGATGAGGTACATCGATTTGCTTTCCAGTGTTTCGGACTTGCTCGACTACATAAACCCAACTCGTGATTCCAGAGGGAGAAACTCAGCGGCCATCAGGCGGAGAATCTCCGCTATGAAGGTAATTATTATTATTATTTCCTACTGTATTTCCATCCCTCAAATCTATCATGTTGTGGGTGACAAACTCCTGATTGAATCCAAGTAGTTTCTTTCACCAAATAACCGTCCATGAGGTGGCAACTCATTTTCTTATCCTCAGTAAACATCTGAGGATGTAACAAGCTATAATAGGTACTTATTTTCTTATCGTCTAGAATCATCGATGACAATTTGATTGCTTCACTTTGTTGTTAGAATCTTTGAGCTTTTTATAGTTTGCTTTTCAGAGTTTACACACGACTGTTACGTGTGCTGCGTGCTTGTTTTCTTTTATGTCTTCATGATTTATCTATCCTCTGGTTATTCTTTTTGCTTTCCAATTAACAACGCTGGAACTTTGTTTGGGCATGTAGATCAAAGGAAAATCAGATGACGACTCCAGCAAAGCAAGCCCTGAGGGATCTCCTAGAGATACGCCTCTAGTTGCTCCTTCCCAGGAAAAACAAATTACTGAAGACGAAATTACCATGGATGAAGCAAGTTCCGATGACAGTTCTCCAGTTCAACCTGAAGAATCAATGATTGAAGCAGAAGTAACTGGAGTAGAGAAAGAGCCCATCAATTCTAATGAAGTCTTGTCTAAACCAAAGACTGAAGGAGACGATGGATGGCAGCCAGTGCAAAGGCCGCGATCAGCTGGTACTTATGATCGCCGTTCTAAGCAGCGGAGATCATACGTGGGAAAGGTTTATGGTTATCAGAAAAAAGAATTTGTTGCAGAAACTAACCTTTCTAGACCCAGCAATTCTTACCAGAGTAGTGGGTACTACTTGGTAAAGAAAAAAACAGTATCTGCAGGTGGTCAAACAGTACAACCTCCTGCCAAAGCCTCTCCTGTTATGAATAAATTTGGGAGACGGGTCGTAAAAAATGTGGCTTATAGGGTTAAGCATGCCCCTTCTTCCAAAGTTGATCCACAAGAAACCTCCAGCAGTGAGGTAGAGGCTGTACAGGCTTTGGAGAAGACCTCGATAGTTACGCTGGGTAAATCTCCTTCGTACAAAGAGGTGGCTCTTGCACGACCAGGGAGCGTTCCTAAGTTGCAAGTTGGAGCGAGCACAGACAGCGCGGAGTTTGGTGTTGAGAAACATGTAGAGATCAGAGGAGATGATCCGAGCGAAATTGACATTGCTGCAGATGTAAAAATTGTAGAGAATGTCAAGGAGATCACGGAGTTTTCTATTTCAGACACAAAGGACCACACTGCAGCTGAAATTGGAATTCAGCCTGATGACCTCGTTGGTACACATGTTGCTACCACAAGTACCGTGCCAGGTGTTTCCGAGCTACTTGATTCCGATGCAATTGACATTCACGAGGTGACTTATGAAAGCGATCAAGTCACTGACAAGACTGCGTTAGATTCTTCTGTTCCACTTTATGTGGATCTTATAGAAGAAGGGCAGGACGTGAGAAGCGAAGGTCACAGGCCCGAATCAGTAATTATACCAAACTCTGCTTTCTATGGAGAGGAGCATCCCGAAGACAAATGTATGCTTACAAGTTTGGTTGACACAAAAGATGGATTGAACAAGAAGCTATCTGCATCTGCTGTACCGTTTAATCCATCGCCGCGTTCTGTCACACTGGCGATGAACATCAGTCATCCATCAGGCCCTGGTGCCACTTCGTCGGCTGGTCCCTGGCCATTGAACATGGGCCTTCATCCTGTGCCAACCACTCTGGTTCCAACTGTTGGTCCAATAAGCCCCTTACCTCGTCATGCATTTCCATCTCCTCCTACATCCCCAAACATAATTCCGCCTGTGCATTTCATGTATCCACCTTATACCCAAGCCCAGGTAATCCCAGCAAATGCTTTCCCCCCTGGCAGCAATTTTCATCGCGGTAATTATGTGTGGCGATGCAATATCAACCCAGTAAACCAAGACTTCATTCCAACTACAATATTGCCTGTCGGGCGTCCAGTTCAGCCCACTGTCATACCACCTATGGTTGACCAGATACCTGATTCGCTGATGGATCCTGAATTTCAACCTTTGAGTTCTGTGAGGAATGCTACTGTAGCTCCACTTCTCCAAGTTGATGTTAATAATGCAGCTGAAGTGATTCATTCAGCATCAGGATCGTTTGATGATGCAGGAAAATCTATTCTGGCAAGCTTAGAAAATGAGGATGGAAAAGCGGATTCAGTTTCATCAGGAAATGTTGGTGGGAGAAGCACATTCTATGATGATAGTCTAAAGGAAAACCTTGCAAGCAGTCCAGTTAATAATGCAGGAGACCATAGTAGAGACGAGACTGAGAAGTCCTTCAGTATATTAATCCGAGGGAGGAGAAACCGGAAGCAGACATTGAGGGTGCCCCTAAGTCTCCTCAGGCGACCGTATGGCTCGCAGTCATTCAAGATTGCATATAGCAGAGTGGTCAGGGAGGCTGAAACTCCTAGCTACACCTCCTTGCCTTCAGCGGTGGTCGGTTAGCTGCATGAATTCAGCTGTACTGGGTTCACTTGTTGCTAAGAGAAACTGAAGTCAGGTTCCATGATATGGCAACTGAGTGGTTGATGCCATCAGATTTCAGAAATCTTTCTGGTCATTAAGCACATGACGTGCAATTCAACAACATAAATTTCAAGAACACAAAGGTTAGCGCTTGACTGCTTCTCTTTCTTCCTTTATTGATCAAAGGTTTCTTGATAGATATTTTCTTTCTTTATGGCTCTGTTTGTCGACTGGGAGTAATATCTGAATTGGCCCCAGTCTCTAAGTTGAGTGCCACATGGTGTAGTTTATCTGTTTACGATCACTTCCCATGTTGGAGTTTAAGCAATAGAAATGTGCTTTTTCTGGGATACTGGTTTGGTGACGTCAAGTTTTAGGTCGTAGCTGATCGTGAAAGCAGCAGTTGGGTACTATTTGGGAGCAAAAACACCATTTATCCGACTTGGGTACTGTTTTTTTCTGTGGAAAGATTCGAGGAGTTTAGGAATGCCTTTTTTATCTAAAGCTTGAAGAAGCTTGTCATTTGTGTCTTTGACATGTCATTTTACCTCAAAGTTGGGTTCTGGAGAAATAAAACTCGCCTGAACTCTTATTCTGCTGTCTCGGACTTATTCTTGACGTTAGTCACCTCTAGTTACGTTGACTATAAATGCATTGGCGCATGTCATTGATCGGTCGCCACTTCTGATCCTTTGAGCTTTATGGTTCCCCGCTGAAAGTTAATCTTGCTATTTCTCCATCAGCATTGCATGTTATACTAACAAAAGATTTCCAACATTGCAGAGGTTTGAGAGAGGAGGCATTGCAATTTGTCGATGTGAGGTGCAACCGTGACAAACTTTAAATTTCGGAGAGTAGATGCTGACAATTTTGTTTCTGTAGAAAACAATTCAACTTAAACTGCAAAGCATTCAGGGAGCAAATCAGCTCCATAGTTGATGAATAATTGTAGGACATCAAGTATGACCTCTGATCTTCGCGGGAATAATTAAGCATCTGTATTCTTTGCCTGCTAATAATCACGCCAATCATGAATAATAGATGGATCGGAGTTGGATAGGAACTTGCTTGTTTCGTGGTGGGAATAATGTGGTTTACGATTTCATGAATAATAGATCACTCTTAATCAATTCAAATGATTTGTCATGTTTTTTATCTTTATTTTATGATTGAACCACAAATGTTTCTATTCTATTGTTACAAATCTGCTGCATCTCGAAGATAATTGTGCTATCATCGAAGTTATCTGTGGTTTTCTTCCCAGATTTGGATGTATTCATTCTGCTCTTACAACAGATGGTTTATGAACACAAAATGTACAAGGGAATTGATCCAAAGAATTTACAAAATTGAATTGTTACGAATTATAGTCTGTAGCACAAAACCTTGCTTCAATTCTTTAATCACAATCCATTTATCTGGGATGCCGGAGATTGTACTTTATGCTCGGAACTTCTCATCATGGACAACACTTGTAAAATAGCAGCTACGACGAGAAGTGTACCAAGAAGAAACCCGTAACCTATCTTCCAAGCCGTCCCTGCACTTCCGATCTGGATACCATAAACTATATTCACTGATCCGAATAATAGAGCGAGTACACCAGCGAAACCATGGTATGTGCTCCAGAGCCTCCGGAACTTGCTCTCTTTGTCTGGCCTGATGAAGAAGGCTATCACCTGAAATCGAACAAGAAGGATTAGAAACTTTGATGGAAGGTCAGAGTCCTGAAGTTGAACACGACTACATAGACTTTGATATATTGGTCTATGGAATCCAAATCTTGGATATATCCGCCACCGCCCAAAAACCATATAGTAAAGTTAACCATATCTTGTTCCGTACCTGAAGAATGCAGAGAGTAAGAGCAAAGTAGCCAATGCCTCGATGTGCTGATACATCAGCGTGGATGCTGTTATAGAGTGCTTGACCGACCACGACTCCGGATACAACGACGAAGAAACCAATAAACTGGATGATGGTATGGAGATAGAACCATAATGGTTCTCTCTGCTTCAGGAATCTTGCAACCATAGCTCCTATAGGCAGGAACAAGCCCCATCCGAGTATCCCGAGTATCCCATGGCTCCGCTTCATCTGGCTATGATCTACGGATGCGGTCACAGGCAACGCTACATAATGTCAAAGGAGAAACACGTCAGATGAAAGCTCACATTTAAATCTCTACCAGGTGACAATGGCTCGAAAACGGGCGAACATAATCTCCCTCCTATCAGATGAATCTTTTGGGATTGGACTCTTCTCTTCGACCGAGCAACAACAAGCGGTAGAGTTGTGCAAGTTTTACTCGGCTAATTTAGATATGAACCAACCTGTGGTGGAGTAGTCAATCACCATACTGAGCTTGTCATCGTGAACTGATAGCTCATGATTGACGGGATATTTGCTGCTATAAGCCAACAATGTCGGTTGCCGTTTGACAGCAGATGCAAACTGAAGCTGGAAAGCTAAGTATATGTTTGCTCCATCCAAGACGACAACCGGCGGAATGCTAGTGAAATTCAACTCCCCCTTGCCGGGGATCACCTCCGATCGATTATATCCCTTCAGATGGTATTGCTTGATCCTGGCATGCCCGGTTTTGCTTATCCATCCCACCATTGCACTCGCTCCAGGCATCATCCCGTCTTTCGAGAATCCAATCCCGACCCATCCAGTTGTGTACAATGCTGATAAGACGAACGTGACAACATGATCTCTACTCTGAGAGTACTGTAATAAATGAAACTAGCCAGATATAAGAGTCATAATATGATAAAGTACTCATCAATAAGGTCAGTCACGTAATAAAACAAGCAACCGACAAACTCAATCTACAAGACCTTCATGTCATTATGATTTGAACCCTAAACTTGTACTTGACGTTCTTGGAGTCGCCCGATGTGGGTAAACGATTCTCAACATCCTGATCACGAAAAATGACAGAAGTCTGAAGCTGAAATAATAGGAACTTACTCTAAGGATGAAGGTGTTCCAAACAAGCTGGCATCTCACATTGGACAGATTACCGTAAGGCGGAGGAAGAAAGCTAGTCAAATCATTGTTGCAGAACTCCGATTCAGCATCAAGATTTCCCGTTTCATCAGCGAGGCCGAGAAGTGCTCCACGTTCCGATAGAAGAACCATAACCAAGATAAGCGACACCAGGTTTACGGATGAATGCTCGGATTTGAATCCGGCTGCCATTGGATTCGCTACAAGTCGAGATCAAGAAAGAGTTCTTGGTGGTATATTGAACATGAAGGGTGGTTGTAGAAGGATATGGAAGAGAAAGTGAAAGACAGTGCCTGCAGAAGTGTGGTGGAATGTTGCATTCTCTTGCATTTGAAGTTTGTGAAAAGAGATTCCTGTTGTAGGTGGTTGGCTATGGCCCTAATGGCCAATCATCACCTCTCCCCCTCCTTGGATAACCACTGCTCAGTTCCTCCTTGTCATTCTGTTTCTCACTTCTTCTTCTTCTTCTTCATTTTTTTTTTTTGATAATGTGGGAATCCATAACCATTATCTATCTTTTACTGTCCTTGAAGCTGAAAAACCGAATGAACTAACGCCGAAGAGTAAATTAGGGATGTAACCAGAGATACGGTAGGTGATTCAGTCTGATTTTGAAGCATTGATCACCAAAATGACGACTGAACGTTTAAACAATAGTGACGCCATTAGTGGCACCCCTGTGACATCGACTAGGCGAATATGGAAGAACCTCTATTATACTGCATTGGTGTGAAGGACCGCCTTGGGAATCAAGCGACTCACGGACTAACAAAGATCAATTTCGAGCCTTGACAACATAAATGTAACCAACCAACATTGCTCTCAACAGATCTGACTTTTTACCCATCTGGTTTGATGGTGAAGAAAGAGACATCTCAACTCTGCAAAAAGAAAAGAGAAAGAGAGTACAAACTGTCGAACTCATGGTTTGTTTTGCAAGTGCTTCAACCAGAAGCATGCTTTTTCATCTACAGCGACGCAAAGGTAAAAGACATGTTTATCAAGCTGATGAAAGATTGATTATGAAGTGCTAATGACCCATTAACTTTCTTTTGCAAGAAACTCAAACTTCAATTATTGAAATATTCAGATGAAAAAAAAACATTTAATTTTTTCTCTTCTACACGCCTTTTTGTTGACAACGAAATACGATCATATCCGACAAGAACATCATATTTCAACAAGCATTAGACTACTAAGTACTAACCAAGACAGACTCAAAAGTTCAGGTGAATATTTTCAAATTCATGAGAATAGAGATTCGCCCATTTGCAGTTCGTCATTCCATTAGCTGGTCTGCAATTCAGCAACTTAGATTTTGGTCGAGGGTCCCAATGTATTGAGTACTCATTCATCAAGATATTGATCAACGACATCAATCAATGATTCCAAGCATTAACCAGAACGTAGCCCAAGCATCAGCAGATATCTAAACAGTACCCAACTCCTTCCGAAAAGGAATCAAGCAAATTGAAGCATAGGTTTTGCTGGTTCCAAGTAGACAGCCCAATCAAGTTCGCGACAGGTTTGCCACATGGACAAGAGTTTCACAGGAAAGGAACCCTATGGCCGCTTGACTAGAATTTTCAAGAAGTCCTCAGCACCCTAAAGATATGTTCCTCGCCACTCTCTTCATCAATCTTGTAAACCCATGTGCTCTGTTCACCCTTTGATCCACAGCCCCCTACTCTTTCTTCGTTTCCATGAGCAACATTGCGATAGTAAAGCTGCCTCTTCTTTGCTATTTGGTCCTTGGATCCAATCACTGAAATCTCCATGCCTTCATCGTCTATGACCTTCACCCGAATTCAGCCTAACTCGTCACTCCAAAGTGATTCTTGAGAACGCAAGAGAGCTTTGAGCTTGGAAACAAGCTTTATATTAAGAACACTTGGAAGCTTACAATGTATCTTTGTGTTTGCAAGAATGAGTTGAGATGAGATGCCTTGGCCAAAG